>APFE031745979.1:138383-163228 GCA_000404065.3 Pinus taeda | reverse complement strand
CATGCCATTTTTCGCTGCCTCTCTACTATTGCTCTGACCTCTGCTTATTGCTTACTCACATCTCTGTACAAATCTCTGTGTATGTCAACTGTTATTTTTCTTTGGCTATCTCCACCACTGCTCCATTCTTGGCACCCTGTATGTGTTTGAATGTTTTTGTATGCATTTGGTTTCTCTTGTACACCTGCGCTCTGTACAAATCTCTGTGTATGTCAACTGTTATTTTTCTTTGGCTATCTCCACCACTGCTCCATTCTTGGCACCCTGTATGTGTTTGAATGTTTTTGTATGCATTTGGTTTCTCTTGTACACCTGCGCTGCCCCGGTGGTTTCTTGTGCAGCCCAGTTACCTCCTTCCACTCGAACTATACCAACATATACCACACTCGACCCCTTCTCACCGGGCGTCGTTGCCCATACTCTAGCCTTCCATACGTTATACCTACACAGTACATACCAGAGCACGATTGGCCTGAACTCCCGCAACCTTGACACCCTAGTTGCTCTGTTGGTCTTGGCGCCTTCCATACCACAACCAACTCCATATACCGAACTTGCAATAAGCTTTGAAGGAGGACTAGCCACCACTCCATATCACAATTTACAATAGCACTCCCACTGGTTCGACTTCGCATACACACCGATCCTTCAAGCTGTTAACACTCGATTCGATTCCTTGTTACTCCGGTCCCCTCACACTCCTCTGCACAGTCGACTCCCCTGGTCTCTCCTCGACGTGACTGCAGCCTGGCGGTGCGCACCTCCTCTTTAGTTTGGAAACCCGTCCAACCTCCCATAGTCAGCTCCGAGCGCTCCTCACCAGATCGTCGACCCCTATGACTTATGAAATTCTCATTCGCATGCAGAAGCGGTTATATATGTAAAAACAAAAATCGTCATCGCCTGTATAGAGAGATCAAGTGATTGATGGATTGAATACACCTATAACTTGTTAGCAAAAATAAGGGAGCACACCTATTCTGGAGTAGTGACATTCTGAGAACTCCTTTTGAATGGTGCAGTGAATGGTATGTGGACCTTTCTTTTAGGAATGTGCACTGTGAAGATTGGTTCATATATTAGTGTATATTGAATGTGTTGGTGGTATAAGTGGCATATCAAGTATGTTGAGTAATTTTATAAGATCATAGTTTATAAAGTGAAGGTTTTAAAAAAAGAAGAGAAGTTTGGTATATTATTTATATGGTACAAAATTACATGATATGGTTTTCTAAGGAGTGGTTGACAGATTTGTTCAAGAAACTTGACAGATTTTTCCAAGAGTCTTGTTTTATACAAATAAATTGATCTAGTTATCTTTACGAGGGACTCAAAGTATCATGAATGCACTCCATTCGTTTGAAAAATGCCTCGAATTGGTGAAGTTTTATATTTCTTAAAAACTTTGATACATTCCATTGACCATGATACAATGAAAATTGACAAATCACTCTCCTTAATATTCAAATCTGTTTAGAAGATGCACACGAGGAAATCGATTTTCTTCAACTTGAGTCAAAGCTACAACAAGTATAATTACAACAGAGGAGTCATCATTCTAAACTTTTTTCTGTTCAGAACATTGAGATAGACTCCCATAAGCAACAAATCAATAATGTTGATCTAGTACCCAATAAAGGAGCAAACTTGCAGAAAGATGCAGAAATTCAGCTTGCACTTCCCAAGGCCATTATCAGACCTTGGGAAGAGCTTGTCCATAACAAGCACAAAATCGGTCTTGGATATGACAACGATGTGTCCTTTCATATTCCAGATTATTCAAAGCCTATCCAGTGTCAGAGTGTTGTTTTTATTTATGATCATTCATCTTCCGCTGTTCCAGATCTTGCTCCTTTTCCACAACAGCCACAACAGAATGTTAAATGCTAACATTGTGACCGAGTTGGGCATATGAAAGATCGTTGTTTTGATCTTCATCTATGTGAGCACTGTCATAAAACCACTCATTCTTCAAACAGATGCTTCAAAAACAAGCCTCCTGCAAGAACAAAGATTCACCTCGAATGGATCGCTTCTTGGCAATGGACTTCAACAACCAAGAAGATATTTGAATCATATGTCAGAACTTGTTCTAGAGTGTTGAACAATCTTGTAGTTGAGTTTTCTCCATCATCTCACCTTGTATCTGATAGGGGGGAAATGATGGTCATCTACAAGTTTCAAAGCCTCATCAAGCAAGCTTGAGCCACAACTTGCCATACTAGATTTAGATTTATAGCTAGAGACAGAGAGGCCCTTGAGCATGCCTTTGGTTGGTGGTCAACCTTAAACCATCCATGCGGGGTTGAGACCTCCCTTTTCAGTTTGAGTTTCTCCCTCTTCAAAGAATTGGGGACACTTCCTCTAGCAGAAGACTTCAGCTTCTTGCTAAAGAGTTCCGAGAATTGCATTAAGCATTCCAGAGTTGGTGGTCATCCTTAAACCACCGCAGGTTGAGACCTCCCTTTTCAGATTAAGGTTCTCCCTTTCTATGCAGGTTGTAGACCTCCCTTCTTCCAGGTTGAAGGTCTCCCTCTTCAAAGCATTAAGGAGCACTTCCTCTAGCAGAAGACCTTAGCTTTTGCAAGATTTGGAAGAGTTCCAACAACTCCACTAAGCGTTCCAGTGTTGGTGGTCATCGTTAAACCACAACCTCGTACCAACATTTCAGAGAGCACATACAACCTAGTGTTGCCATGCATTTTTGCCCATTTTGTATTACTACTCTCTTCTTGGACTCATACATACCCCTTCGAATTAAGGGGGGGGAATGTTGGACACCTAATCCTCTAAGGGTTGGTGTGGAATGTGAGCAGTGAAAGGGAGTCCAAGAGACCTTGGAATATGGAATCCAACAGTCATGTAAAATGTATTATAAATGTACATCATGTGAATAATAAGGCATCACATTGATTATCTTTTATATCTACTATTCACATTCTATGTGTGTTTAACACGCAGTTAACTGCAGACAGTGACAATACATTACATTCCTTAGAATCAGGGTTTTGAGTATAAGCATGATTGGGTTCATTTCATGGATGTTCTAGCTGTTTTGTTGGTCAGTTGCATAGATGAAGATATGAATCATTATACTCCTTTTTGCTGAATCATTTGATGACAATCTATAAGAAGAAGAATTTGAAAGGGTTTTCCCTATAGTGGGTATTGCCTTGGTCTCTGACCAATCCTGGTGTCTCTATGTGTGCATGCTTTTCTTCTATTGTTCCTTTATGTTCCGTTGCATTGATGATGATGCTATTGTTCTTTCGACATAGTTGCATATGCTATTGAGTAATGATGTAAATCTGAATAATGTTATGATGTTATGGGGTGAATGTAATGTGTTAATGAAGAAATGCAATTATCAAAGCAAAGAACAATATAACCCTATGAAAAATTAACATTCTTGAATTAGGCCTGCAATCCTTGACCTTAATTCAGAAACTTCTTCTAGAGAAATATCCTTGATACCTTTGCTAAGGATAGAGTATCCTCTTGGCTTGTCTTGGCTTCTCTTTTGACTAGCCCTTCTTCCAATTCGGCTCCCTAGGAGGACTGCACTTTTCCTCGGCTTCCACTGCTACAACAAACTTCTCTTCGACTTGCACTCCTGCAACAAACTTCTCTTCGACTTCCACTACTGCAACAAACCTCTTTCTTCCTTGCACGTATAAAGGTTTACACCCCTTAAAAATAGACCCAAAAATACCCTAAGGACTTCGCTCTTCCTTCTTCTTACTTCGCTGGTTGGAGGCTTCTTCTTTTTACCCCTTCACACATCTTACTGTAGTCTTACTCTTGTCTGAGTTTTTGTGTTTTGAATTGAGGCCAAGCTACCTATTTATGGTGGTTTCCAACTCAAATTAGTTGGCTTGAAGAGGGTGAGCCGACATGTCTGTTGGATGAGATAATTAATTCCATCTTGAAGCCGACTTGCTAGGAGATGCTTGTGCTTGTCTTGGAGGGTCTTTTGACTCTTTTAATGACTTATACAAATGTGTAACATGCCCAAGAAGGGTCCTTCATACATGACATAGAATCAAATTGAATTTTATGACTAGATGACAAATCCTAAAGGCTCACAATGGGAGCCATCACTAAAAATAAAATTCTTTGCTCATGAAACTCATAAGACAAATATTACAATAATAATTTATTTTTCTTCTTTACATCAATTACATAAAATTACAATTACACATGTCATTATGAAGAGTGAACCTAGTTACACTTTTCAACACTCCCTCTTAACTAGGGAGGTATTCATAATGGTACTTGGTCATTCTCAATCTGAAGAATTCTCATAAGAAGAATCAAATTAGTAATCCATCTATTTAGGATCATGTCAAGCAACAATTTCACATATTAAGGCCTTGACTGACAACTCTATCTCTCCACAAGATCAGCGCTGAATGTTGGTGAGACCAATGATGTATAGACACCCTCATCATTGTCTCTCTCGAAACATACTCCACCCGAGTTCTTAGAGTGTGTTCCACTAGGACTATTCTTATCTTGGATTCCCAGTCCTCAAAGAATATCGATCCTCTACGATTACTCTTGTCTTGGATGCCCTAACACATCCTCAAAGAGCATCAGATGCCAGATGTGTACCCAATCCTCCATTCTGTCTTCCCAAGTGAAGACAAGAATGATGTGTCTATCTCTCCATCTTAATTAGGGAGGACATATCTATTCCAATAAAGGAATGTACTCATTCCTACAGAAGGAATGTACCTAAGCTCCCTCTTGGTTTAGGAATTTTACTCCCAAGTTTCTATCAAGCAAGAAACTTGTTTCGAGGCTCCCTCTTAATTAGGGACATACAACAGCTCCACAAGTGGAGATGATGGGACAACCAGTTGCTTGAAGAAATCCTCCTCACGATGTCATGAACTTCTATTCATTATTCAGGAGTCTTCATTTTTTGGAACTTCATCTTAGGGCACAGACCATCCATTAATTTCGTTCTTGAGTCATGTCATCATTTCTTTCATTCGAAAGCGATCCATCAGTCCATATCTGGGCTTACTCCAGGCCATGCTGCCTTCTTCATGCCATGCTTTCTTAAGGATCTTTCATCCCACTACATGGTCATCATCAGTGGAAGACATTCATAGAACTTCACTTGGCAGCCTTGCATAAGCCCATTCAGATATTTGTTCAAAAATAAAGAAATGAACATTAAATCAAAATTACGTTTGTGATGGTCTTTTATCATGACATCTTCTAGTTTGCATGAGCATTTTGCATACATATTGACACATCTCCAAAAGATATCCATTGTCAAGGGTCTCCATCTTTTTTGGACTTTCATCAGAGCCTTCATATCTTTTCCAGACATATCCTAGTCAAATATTCTAGTCCTTTGATGTTGATTGCCTTTTTCCATAGTTGCATATTCCATGATCTCTTCCTTCCTTTCTTCACACATTTCATTCCTAGGAACTTCCGTTCAGAGTTCCTCCAATTTTGTCAACCACCTCATATTTCGGATGAGGACATATTATGTACATTTCATCTAGACAAAGTGTGATTCATGTCTTCTTACATCCTTTCAGAGGAGGAGATCCATTTTCCTTTGATCATGCTCTCAAGATAGATCATTGATCCATATTACCTGCAACCATGTGACATGACTTCAAATTTTATCAAATGAAAGCATACATACCTCATTCTCGTTTGGGTCATCCAAACTTCCTGCAACAACTTCCTTGATTGAAAGAGCTTCAATCCGTTGATCTACTTTACCTTTTATGTCATCATACCATCATCCCATGAATTCCACAAATTGGAATTCCTGATGAAACACTTGCTTCCTTTCTTGATCGGTGAATTTTCCAATGAAGATTCCATTAGAGGATCTTGAATATCGCCATCCAACAAACGTTTCCTATTGACTGATGTATGATGATCTCTGTCCTGGATGACTTTTTCTTTTCCATAAGTGCTACTTATGTTTCCAATGAGGTTTTCAAGAGCTATATCCTTCATAGTTGATTGCCATAGATTTTGTTCCAACTATCCTTCATGTTTCCCTATGATGATGTCACAAGCTCTTGCTTTTAATGCTTCTATGATGTCGTGATGCATCCGATCACTTTATATAACCATATCCTATAATAGAAGACTTAGGAACTATGAAAAGAACTTCGGTGAGGAAGACTATCTCAGTCATAGTACAGATCTCTTACTTCCTCTTTCTTGGATTTCTTCTTTACAACTTCCTCCACTTCTTTAGTGATATGGGCTTCTTCTCTTCCTGTTTTATTATCGTCTTTCTTTAGCTTAGGACAATCTCTTCTATAGTGCCGATATTCTTGACACCCATAACATTGAATCTTAGCCATGTTCTTCTTCTTTTTCTAAGGACCAAACTTTCCAAATTTTCTCTTTCTTTTTGTCACTAGAGCATATCCCTGATTTTGTTCACTTGATCCTACATCAGATTTTGCCTTTAGCCTAGATGCTTCAATCTTGCATAGTGACCACAGTTCATGGAATGGAGTAGCTTCTTTCTTCCCATAAATACCTGAAGTAAAGTTACCACACTCCTCTGGTAGTGAATTTAGTGTCGAATTTCCACGACCTTGGGTCTAGGTTAGAGTCTTCAAATCATTGACGCTACCAAACCAAGAATCTCAATCATAAGCTACTTTGTTCAATGGAAACATAAAGCAGTAAATCACATATGCACAAATATATACACTTTTTAACAAATTGTACAATCCCAATCTTCGTTATATTAAACCAAATCTGAATAATACAATAGGCTATGGTATACAAGATACTATGACAAAATTTGTTGTAGCTTCGATGTTGTATCTTGTCCTTGCGGTTCTTCGCACCCATACTGCGCACTAGTAGTGCCTTAGTCCATCAAGGCCACTACACATCGAGACTCCAGGAGGGATGCACCTAACATTGCTGGATGTCACTTCTGCTGCATGTACACAGGCTCATCAATTTGCTCTCTAGGTTGGCCAATTCCCAAGGTCCAATTTGCTAGGCTAGTAGTCAACTTTGTCCATGAAGGTGCTGCACTTCGGCACCAATCTTCACCCAACCATCAGATCCTCTTCGTCACTTTAAGATAACTCGTCTAGGGCTACTTTGGACATCCACACACTGTCCTCCAACAGTCCAAAGATGCCCAATACTACATTGTCGTTTCTGCTCCTAAGATGGACCCATCACCACAACGAAGGTCCTCCACACGGCACCAACAGGCTGCAACAACTAAACCATCCAACTATCTAAACTAGGACCAATAAATTGACATGAAAACATACCTTCACATAGGCTTGGTGCGTTGTTGTAGTCCTGTTCTGGTTAGGGCATCAATGCAGACCTGTTTTACCCTTTCCAACCATTGCAACGACCTAGATTCTAATGCGGCTTCCCTTCCTTGGATAGATGCCGCCCTACGTTGCCTGTAATAAGGCTCTGCTGTAGGATTGAGGACTCACGACCCTCTCCAACAACCTTATACAACCCGCGTTAGCTTTGTAATTACCATGGAGACTGCGACTCCCAAAACAAAAGGTATCCCAACATTATTCCGCACCAAAACAACCTTGTCTCCCTGCAGATTAACCAAGTTGCTCCTCGACCCTGTTCTTTCTCCTAATCTGACCCAAAATAGTCACTTTAGGCTTCGACCTCCTCCTTTTTCAAGCTACGGTTAATTAAGAAGGTATTCTCCACAATTTGTTGCACTTAGATGGATGAAATAAGTCATCCATTTCACCTCTATATATACACATAAAGAGGGCTCCACAAATTTTCAAGAGACATGTCTATTGGACAAATTTACTTCAAGCCTACATGACTTGAATACCAAATAATTATTTTTCAATTTCAAAAACTCATTTCTCCACTTCTACAACTTGGAATCTGACGATTCTTGAAGCGTTGGATTCTCCTTTCTGCCCTTTATTGTCTCATGCCATCACATATAGAAATGTGCTCTCGTAAATGGCCCAAACACGATTTGGTGCAAAACCCCATACTTGGGTTCCAAGCCCACAAGTGACCCTTGTTGTGCTTGCCCTCCAAACCCTGAACCCTAGGGCTACCTCACAAGCTACACAAATCAACACACCCACAAGTGACCCTTGTTGTGCTTTGCCCTCCAAACCCTGAACCCTAGGGCTTGGAGTACCTCACAAGCTACACAAATCAACACTCCCTCTTAGCAAGGGAGGTACTTCGAAGACTAGGAAGTAACTCGTCATCGTCATCATTGCTCGCAACACTTTCCCAACTCTTGGCACTCATAATTATAGCAATCCTTGTATGGTGAACTATGCCCTTCTCGGAAGTGTCACTGTCACTATCGGAAGCACCCTGCTTCTTCTTCTTTTCCTGTAACATCTTCCACTCTCTCCATGATTCCTTCTTGGTAGTTGTAGGAGCATTCTTGCTGCCCATTGACCACATGCTCTTCTTGGACTGCAGAGTCTCGCTCTGAATCTGCAAGCTCCCTCTCGAACTAGACTCCCTTTGAGTCTTTGGAACCTGGACCTTCTCGGGAAGGTGTACCTTCTTTTCGGGATCTTGTACCCGCTCCTCTGAAGCCTGCACCTGCACCTGCTCTAGTTGCTTCTTTCCATGATCCATAGGCTTGCCTGTCAACTTGTAGAGACCATGCTGTCTAATTTCGGGTACAATCCCATTGGACTTAGAGCCTCTGGGCTTGAGTCTTGCCTTTCAATCCTAGAACAAGACCTCAAATCCCTTCTGCTCGATCATCGAGATGGAAATCATGCTATATCTAAGTACTGGTACAAACAGTACATCCTAGAGCCGCATCACACGTCTTGTCTCCATCCTGAATGGCACAACACCTGATCCTTGGATCTCCAATTGACTCTTCTCGCCCAACACCATCTGGAACTTCGAGTCCCATTCATCTAGAGTCTCAAAGACCTCCTGTGACCCTGTCATATCCATCCTCATTGATAGTACCCCGCAAGAAATGAGAATCATAGCAAAGTTCTCCCCTTCCAATCTCCTAGTGAGATCATCTATCTCAACTGAAGTAGCAACACCGATGACCTGCTTTCCTTTCCTTTTCTCATCATCTCCCTTCTTCTTCATCAAACATCTCAACAGATAATGACCCATCTCGCCATAGTTGAAACACTTGACTTTACTCAAGTCCTTTTGGTTACCTTTCATTCGTGTTGCAAGTGCCACGTCATCATCAAAATACTTCTTCTTTGGATGAAGATCCTCATCTCGCAACTCTTCTTGAATGAAGTCATCCCATAGCCTATCCCAGTCTGGCAGGTTCTCCCTGACAATGATCTCTTTGGTGAATGGCTTCCATTCCTTGGTGAACCCTTTCAAGGCAATCCTTACCATATCTCCATCTGAGATAAGCACACCGATGGTAGCAAGCTTATCTTTGACTTGAGACAATCTCGTCAGATATGAGGTCACACTTTCACCCTTTATCATCTTGGTGGACTTCAACTTATCCTCCAATACCAGTAACTGATTCTCGTTCTTATTTTGGAACAAATTCTGAAGAGCCATCCACATCTCATGTGCATTGTTCTTCCCGGACAAATGAGGTATTAGCACATCCTTCACACCATCTAGGATGATCAATCTCAGCCTCCCATCCAAATCTTCATATATTTCCAGCTCCGTAGGGTTGGTTGGCTTCTTGATCCCTTTCTCGGCGATCACTAATTTAATTCTTTCCTTCCGAGGACTATAGTTGGACAACCCCTCGAACTTGCCCTCATACCGGAGACTTGCCTGCAACTTTGACATTGTAGTGAGCCCTTCACTTACAATGTGACCAACTCCCCTCTCACGTTGTACTTCACTACGCACAACTCTGATTTACTTACTTCCAAAGTAGCTCAGACACGCTCTGATACCATGTTGAATTTCCACGACCTTGGGTCTAGGTTAGCTTTTAAAATCACTAATGCTAACAAACCAAGAATCTCAACCATAAGCTACTTTGCATAGCGGAAATATAAAGCAGTAAATCGCATATGCACAAATATACACACTTTTTAACAAATTGAAAATATTATACAATCCCAACACTGTTATGCTGGAGATTTGATTGAACAATTAAGTTTTATGATCCTTTCTTTTGAAATCAATGATATGAGCAGTGATCGATAAGTTCGATGTGTTAATAGATTTTTTAGTTTTGTAAGTTCTTTCAACTTTGCTTGGTAGCTTGACAAGGGCCCACCGAAGCCATCAAGGGAAATCTTTATTACAGTTATTGTGAATTTAGTTTGATTTATGTGTGAAGAGTGACTTAGTGTTATAATTCAATTTCAAAGTATTTGATATGATTCTAGTTTTGATTCTATGCAAGTAATTTGTTTAAGAGTGTGTGATATAAATCTGGAGATGTTAGTTTCTGAGTGATAATTCATTGGTTTTATGAATGCAAACTTTATTTCACAGGCTGTATGTTTAATTGTTGGTTTCTATTTTGAAGAACAGGAAGAGTTAAGATAAGAGATCTCACCATTCACCTGCATGTGTTGTCAAGTGAAGACCCTTTTCATACCCAACATTTCCAATATAAGAATGTATAGCTTCCTCCAGAACTAGTTAAATTAGGAATGATTGCTTTGCTTGATTACAGTGAGTTGATTTTAATCAATTGCTACAGGAAGACAAAGTTGAATCCATCTTTTTATTTCATGAGCCTATAAATGGACAGACTTGTTACCTAAGCAAGAACCTTTAGATTAGATGTTTGTTAAGATTTTATTTATGAGTTTTGCTTTCTGATCCTTAAATTGTGTGAGGAAGCTAGATTGAAACTTGTAACATGGATTGGTTTTGATTCCTTCTTATATAGGCTATACTCATCAGACATATGAACTTATTTGTTATTGGTACATATAGTGTATCAACTCTACTGATTATGACCCTGGTTGATAATTTAATTTGTGGCGATATATCACTCATATAATTGCCCCAACATTTTTGGCGCCGTTGTCAAGGAGCTGCAAACGGTAATTGGTAATGCTTTGTTTTTTGATGATTTTTGAGTGATATTGAAGACAACTTAAGGGCAGAGAGAAGACGGTAAGATGAGAGGTAAGAACTTGCACATCCACTTTAGTGGGGTTGCTCCAAAGTTAAGTTGTCCTCTCTTTTGGTAAGTATTTAAAGTTTGATGCTTTTATTTCATGAGAAGAATTAGGGATAGGAAAGGTAAGCTTGTTTCATAAAAAATCACATAAAACTTATATGGTCCCAAAATTGTTAACCCAACTAATTCTGCTAATTGCTATGCAAGGAAAATTCTAAGGAGAAAAGTCCAGTGGCAGTAGTAGAGGAGACATTAGTAAAGCAACTTGAAGCAGAAACAAAGATAGTGCTAAAGGAAGTTCAGACTATAGGGGAGATAGTACCTTGGAACATTGCAAATAACCCAATGTCTGAACCATCATATTTTAGAGGAGAGACATCTCCTACTTCCACAAACTCTAAATTGTGGGAAGAGAGAATGGAAGGAGAAGAAGGAAGAGTAGACAATCCAAAAAACAATGAACCCAAAAATGAACTAGAAACGTTTAGATTTCCAATTCTTGACGTTACTAGGAATGTCACCATGAAGAACATTCATTTGTCATCATTACCTCGCTTCAACGATATATCATCCGAAGATCTTGATTCATTCCTATTCGAATTTGTTATACTGTGTAGAAGTTATAATTATATAGATAATGCTCGAAAGTTAAAACTTTTTCCATCCACCTTAAAAAACTCAGCATTGAGATGGTTCATGAGCCTAGGGGAACACCCTATTACATCTTGGGAGGATATTAAAGCAACCTTTCTTCAAAAATACCAGGATTATTGTAGGCCTAGGGATGCCAAGAATGACATCTTTAAAATACAGCAGACCGAAGAACAAATCCTAAAAGGTTACTTAGAAAGGTTCCTTTACAACTACCAAAAAACCAAGGAAGTTGCTCTCGACCTAGCCACAATTACAACCATTTTTCTAAAAGGAGTATGAGATGATTGCATGGAAGTACTTAATCTCATGAGCTCTGGCGATGTTTATCAAAAATCATTTGCTGAAATTGTTGAATACTGCAAGAAGTACTCCTGTTGTCAAGCTAATGTTGGGAAAAGCTTAAGAGAACTTATAGATCGAGTTGGCAAACCCACTATAACCATAATAGAATTGGGAAATATATTGGAAAATCTTAAAACTGATATCCTTAGTACAATTAGTAACTAGCTAGATACCCTCAATAGTAAGAAGAAACAAGAAGAGGAAAACATTGCTTTAGCTATCTTTTGTCCTCGTTGTAGGAAGAAGCATCCTAAAAAAGAATGCCCTTTTAATGCCATAGAGGTCTGTGGAATTTGCACGGATAAGCACCTGACTAATGAATGCCCTTTATTACCTGGGTTGCGAGCCATCTACAAATGGGGAACAAAACCACAAGATCCACCTTATCCCCCTAGGAGAACATGGAGGCAACAAAACCCCTCCATGTTCTAGGAACCTTCCATGCAGTTTACACAACCATAGTGGGCCCCTCAAATGCCTTACTCCTAATGGGGGCCTCAACCATCACAAGGACATTCTTGCCAACAAGGTTGGAGGGGGACTCCCAATGGGAATATTCCAACACAACCATACCAAACAACTTCTTACCCAATCTACACACACTATCCTCCAAATATTTCTCAGCTATTGCCAGGGTTTAACCCATCCTTATTACCTTCATTTCTTCAACAACAACTGCCTATGAAACCAAGTTCACAACAACTTGCTCTGCCCATGAATCCAAGTCAACAACAACTGCCTATGAATTCAAGTCCACAACAACTTGCTCTGCCCACGAATCTAAATCAACAACAAATGCCACCAAATCCAAATACCCCTCGAACTACTCAATTACATGCACAACACATTCCAAACCCTAATAATAGGTCAACTCAACCTTTATAGAATATGGAGTTGCAAACTTTCGCTACCTACACTATCACTTCAGTCCCAATCAGTGAAATTCGACTAAGATCCGGGAAGGTCTTAAATAAAATAGCACCTGCAGTGATCATTCAGGAAGAACAACCAACAAAATCACCTCTTGAAGACAAGGACATGCGTAGCCAAGAGGAAAATTCTCCTCTTGATGAAGAGGAAAACCGTCCCTTTGCACTAGTCAATTCTACCATACAAATGAAATCGTCTTAGGAGGTCACTCAACCACCCTATCCAGAGAGATTGCTTATCAAAAAGCTTGAGGTCCCACTAGGATATGATTTAGAGGTTGAATTGCGAAATATTTGTGTAAAGATACCCTTGCTTCAAGCTATCAAAGGTATTCCTATCTATGCCAAGATTGTAAGGGATCTTTGCATTAAAAATCTAGAAAGAAAAAGGAAGGACCCCCCTATTATGAAAGTAGTTGACCAATTGTCAGAAACCATGTCAGAAATGCCTTCTAAATACACCGATCCTAGGAATCTAGTAGTGACCATACAAATTAATGGTATATCTTTACCAAACATTCTTGTTGACCTAGGTGCAACAATAAATGTCATGACTGGATATTATGCAAAAGCTATAGTTAGAAGGCTTGAGGCCATCCCAAACACTATTAGAGCAAGTAGACAAATCCAGCCTTAAACTTGCAGAAAGCCTGGATGACATAACAATCGTACTAGCTCCCTGGGAATATCTTGTAGACTTCTTTGTGATCCATCCAAAATCCTCTAAACCTGGACATCCAGTAGTATTGGGCCGACCTTGGCTAGCTACCGTTGATGCCTTTATTGGATGCAGGACTAGAGAGATGACAATTTCCAAGGGATGGCAAAGCCAAAAAATTACCTTATTTTCTCCTGCCCAACTACTACCGAAATCCCCTTATGGATAGAAAACCTGTATGGAGAGGAGGAATATACTGAACCATTGCTCACAATTGAATAGTCTAAAGGTCTTCAAGAACAAAATGAAGATCAGGTTTTGAACTTGTTCTTAACCACAATGGGATGTATTGATTTTCCATAATCCTTTCAATAATATGAGCACATTTTCAGTTCTGAATTTTAGGAAGCATGTCATCCCTCTACCTCCACATTGTTTGCCATAACAACAATAGGTGAAGGTAAAGAGTACTCTGTCCATGCTATTGAAATTAACCTTGGGAAGTGTCTATATGTTAATTCTGCTCTAGAAGTAGAGCAACAAGAACAATTGATGCAAATGATTAAAAGACAATGTGGTGCTTTTGCATGGGATTATTTTGATATTAAAGGGATCCACCCCGACACCTGCATGCATCACACCTATACAAATGATGAAATTAGACCAGTGAGGCAGCCTTAAAGAAGGATGAACACAACCCTAAAAGATATAGTAAAAGTAGAACTTCAAAAGCTCTTAAATGCTAACTTCATTTACCCTATTTCTAATAGTAAGTGGGTATCACTAGTAGTCATTGTACCTAAGAAAAACAGCAAATGGAGGATTTGTGTGGATTTTGGGGAACTAAATAAGGCTACCTTTAGAGACTACTTTCCCTTGCCTTTCATTGATTGAGTATTGGATACTTTATCGGGAAGAAGTATTTCTCCTTCTTGGATGGATTTAGCGGCTATTATCAGATCCAAATTGCACCTGAAGACCAAGAAAATACTACATTTACTTGTCCATGGGGTACTTATGCCTACAAGGTGCTTTCTTTTGGGTTATGCAATGTCCCTGCCACCTTTCAAAGGGCTGTCCTTGATATTTTTTCTGATCTAAAACAAGACTATGTGGAAGTCTATATGGGTGACTTCATAGTGTATGGGGAAGATTTCCAACAAGCTTTAGACAACCTAGAGAAAGTTTTAATCAGATGTCAAGAGACCAACTTTGCCCTTAGCAATGAAAAATCTAGGATGATGCTTACAGAGGGTGTTGTGTTAGGCCATCATATTTCTGGGACTGGGATCGAAATAATCGCTCAGATCATAACTCCCAGCTCTCAAAAAGAAGTTAGAAGCTTTCTAGGGCATGCCAGATATTATAGAAGATTTATTCAAAATTTTACAACAATAATCGCCCCTATGTTCAAATTTTTAACCAAAGATGTGGAATTCTAGTGGGATTCTCAGTGTCAATTTGCCCTTGAAACTCTTAAATAAAAACTGTCAACTCCTCCAGTTCTAAGAGGACCAAATTGAGCCCTCCCTTTCCACATCTGTACTGATGCCTCAGATACAACTTTAGGGGCTGTTTTGGGCCAAAGAGAGAATCAGATTCCCTATGCCATCTATTTTGTTAGCAAAAATCTCTCTCCTACAGAACTAAACTACACGGTCATTGAAAAAGAATTCTTATCAGTAGTTCATGCCATTAATAAATTTAGACATTATATAACCAGTGATGAAGGTTTTGTACACACAGAACATTCAACTATTAGATTTTTAATGAATAAACCTATCACCAATGCCTATGTTACTAGATGGTTGTTACTACTGCAAGAGTTTAATATTACTATTATTGACAGACTAGGAAAAGATAATCTTGTTGCTGATTTTCTGTCTAGACTTGTCCACACATGTGATAATGTACCAGTTACTGATGATTTTCTGGATGATAATTTATTTGTTATTTCTACTTATACTCCTTGGTATGTAGATATAGCTAATTACCTGGTTACAAGAAAGTTGCCACAAAATTTGTCTTCAAGAGAAAAAGAAAAGAATCATACAACTTAGTGCTAATTATATGTGGCATGAGGATTGTTTATACCATACTGGATCAGATATGGTGATCTGAAGATGTGTACGAGAAGATGAGATGCAAGACATTCTAAAAGCTTGCCATAATGAGCTGCGTGGTGGACATTTTGTGGACAAAAGAACTGCATATAAACTGTTACAATCCGAGTATTATTCGCCAACCAATTTCAATGACACAAAGAAATATGTGGCCAACTATGATGATTGTCAAAGGATGGGGAAACCTATCCCAGTAGATGAAATGCTTCTTCAAGCACAGGTAGTCATCAAACCTTTTGATAAATGGGCATTAGATTTTGTAGGACCAATTTCTCCTATGTCCAAAAAGAAGAAATATATTCTGGTATGTACAAATTATGTAACCAAATGGGTAGAGACTAAAGCACTATATTCTGCTAATGAACAATCTGTCACTGATTTCTTATTTGAAGAGATATTTACCCGTTTTGGTGTACCAAGGGAAATAGTAACTGACCAAGGCACTCAATTCACTTCCAAATTGGTCAAAGCTATTACAGAGAAGTATAAAATCAGACACCGAAAATCTACACCTTGCCACCCCCAAGCGAATGGACAGGTAGAGTCTACCAATAAAGTAATCGAGGCTATGCTCACCAAGACAATACAATTGCATCATAAAGACTGGGTTGATAGGTTACCAAAAGCTTTGTTGGCCTATAGGACAACCTGGAGAAACACAACATGACATTCTCCTTATGAGTTGGTTTACGGGAAACAGGTATTGCTTTCTATAGAATTCCAAGTTAAAACCTTCAGAATTGCCATGCAACTAGGAATGGATTTAGATGAGGCACAAAAACAAAGGCTAATGGAATTGAATGCATTGGATGAGATTAGACAAGATGCTCTTCAAAGGACGATACTTACTCAGGATCAAAGAACCAAATGGCACGATAAGTTTATTAAGAAGAAATGTTTTCAACCAAGTGACTCGGCTTTGTTGTATGGCAACAGGTTTAAGGATTTCAAAGGAACATTGACAACACAGTGGTTGGGACCTTATGAGGTAGATACAATGTATGACAATGGTTCGGTGAAGATAAAAACTATCAATGTAGATAAAACTTTGTCGTAAATGGACATCGATTGAAAGTTTACCATAAGCCACTGTCTAAAGAGCATTTCACCAAACATGTTCTTCAAAATTCTGAAATGCAGTTGGTTAGAAAGGGGAGTTCTCCTCTTGCTGATCCACCACTGTATGTTTTGCTGTATAATTTAATTGAACTTTGTACATATATGTATATAGGTGTGCTGTTGGATAATGATTTTGGTATTAATAACTGTGTTTCCTTCCCTATAAATAGGAAATAAAGAAGGACATTTACCAGGTGTAAGTTTATTCCTTTAACCAACCCTGGTAAATTATTTATGGAAAAGGAACCTATGGAGTTTTTTTTAAGTTTTTTCAGACTCCTTAAAATTGAAAACACCGGCAAGCATGAACTAGCTCGGGCTCGAGAAAAATCCAAGGGTAAGTGAAATGGAGTTTTCTTTAAGTTTTTTAAACTCCTAAAAATTGAAAATTTCGGCAAGCAATAATTGATCTGGGCTCGAGAAAAATCCACAGAACAATAGTAGTTAGGTTTATTTGCCAATAAAATGGAAGTGGCCATAGAAGCAGTGGTTAGTTTGGTTCCAAAAAGAGGAGGTGTTCAGCTACAAAATGCCTTCTTGTTACAGAGCTTGGAGCCTAATCATTGAATTCTTTGGCCTCATTTTCTGATACTTCCACTGCAATTTCAAAGTTCTTGTACCAATGTGTTGTTTATAGTTTTTCCAGCAGAACAAATTCACATGCAACATCAGTATTCGCTAGCACCTATTCCAGCTTGACCCTTAAAACATGCGAAGCTACAAAGAGAAGCCTACATCATTCCAATTTGAAGACTATGCATCTGGGTACCCTATTAAAATTTCATCTGACACTGAAGAAAAACTCCTTGTATTCATCCGGTACTAGAAAGCAGTTTCCGGTGTTCATCTAGTATTGGAAAGTAGTCTCCTGTGTTCATGCGGTACTGTAAAGCAGTCTCCTGTGTTCGTCCGGTACTGGAAAACAATTTTCATACGGTACTGAAAAAAATCTTTCTTGTGTTGATCCGGTAATGGAGGTATGAGGTCAGTGTTTTATTTTCTGCTATTAAGATTCATATTAATCATGTGATGAATATATAATTACCCTCATAAACCTTTTTTGCCATTAGTTGTTAAGCCCCTATCCTAAATCCTAAAGCACTCACCTTTATTCCCCTATTTTTCTAAGAAAAGAAATCCTTTTTATGATATGATCGAATGGGATCATCATGGGTGTGATTGGATGGATGCTAATCATAATTTGAGCAAATGATATGTTGACTATCTCATGATAGAGCTTCTACCTCCGTGGGTTGTTTAAATAATGATTTTACCACTACCCCATAACCATAAATTGAATGATTATGATGAACCATGACATTGACCGTCCCGTACTGATGCACTGGTCCAATCAACGACGTTTTCTCCATCGCGGCTAACCTGCATTTGAATGAAGTTTGACATCATTAACGAAGATGAACGCCTAAATAAGCTCTGCATACAAATTTTTGCATCATCCTGTATGAGCTCACCTTGTAATTATGGCAACCATTTGACTGTTACCATTTCCTTTCAAATTATAAATGCTCTTCTGGATGGCTTTCTGAATGAGCCCTATGAAATCCTTGACGAGCCACATGGACAATCATCCTTTGATAGATCATCTCTCAGGAGCATTTCCATTAAAGAACATGATCCCTTATTCATCCATGAACTACTTGATCACTAAGCAAGTAATCTTTCATGAGCTAGAGGAGGTTGTGCAGATGTGGGGAGTTGGTTCATCACATGAAGAAATTTAAGCACATTTATCATGGACCACATTGCTAGAAAGAAGAGCACCATGACAGGGCGAGTAACATACCTATGAAGAACTACTAGTCGTAGAGAAAAGAAGAAGCTTGACAGGGAGAGTACTTGGGCACCCTGTTTGCCATTGATGTCAAAGGGGGAGAGAATATTTGAAAGGGCAAGAATATTGCCATCAATGACAAAGGGGGAGATTGTTAATCTAGGTTGTCATTGATGTCAATAGTTGATTGTTGATATAACAGTGTCTAGATGGCAAATATTATTGAAGATGCAAGAAGATGACTACAACTCTTGTTTAAGTTGATGAAGTGTGAAAAGGCAATCAAGGACATGATGACACCGCATGATGACAAACCTCCAATAATGTTGAAAGAGGCAAGGTGATTAAGAAGGCAAGCATGATGATGACCCTACATTGAAGAAGGCAAGGACATAATAATGATGACCCTATGAAGACAAGGACATGACAAGGACAAGATTACTAACGAAGGAATCACCATGAAGAAGCCCTACACTTTATTTCTGCACTCATAAAGGACCAGTCACATTAAAAAATATTTTTCACCTCCTTAGAAGCAGAATCTCACCATGAGACCTTCCCCATCTTAAAAAGCATAATTTTTCCTTTCCAACGAGCTATTACTCAACCCGAAATTCCAAGCGGTTTCGGAGAAATGAATTTTTGAAGTTAAGTTATTGATTCTGGACATGGAGCCGAACTGTGCTAGAGTCCTCATGTCGATCTGCCTATAGAGACATGGCTTTTTGTTTAGTATGACAGAACCCTATATATTAGGCCTCCGACTTCATTCTTTCACTACAATTTTCAATCAAGATTTAAGAAAAGATATAGAACAACAGGAAGAGTTCACAACGCGTGAACTAAGAAGGCCGAGGAGGAGAGTTTAGGTTAAATCTGTGATTGGGTTATCTTGAAGACCTCGGACCTGCAAAAGTGAAAACCTCGAAAATCTACCTAGACAACTCGGATTGTTGTTCTGTGTAGCTCGTTTAAGTAACCTATGAAATAACTAAAGAACAGTCCTGTGGAAGAACTGTTATATCTCAGACTTGTTTCAAACTTTCACCTTTTGGAGGTTCGGTTCTACACCCTTAACAGTCACCTGTTGTAGCTCGATGTATCTCCTTAAAAGTGCATATTGTAGACCTGCTCATTGAAGCTTGGACCTGTGGATAGTTACAGTGGAAGGCTCGGATTTGTGGACAGTGACATGTGAGGGCTCAGACATGTAATTAGTCACCTTGGAGGCTTAGTTTTAGGGCTCAGTGTTATAACCTCACACAGTGATTTGGACTTCGGTTGGCATACATCACTTCGGTCATCAAGGTTTGGGTATCTCTGCTTGGAAGTATATTTTGGACCATCACTGTGGTGTAGAATAATAATTGGCGCAACAACCCACACTGTAGAAGCTCGGTTGTTTCACTATGGTGTAAGATCTTTGACTGTGATATGAAATAGCTCGCACTTAGGTGTAGCTTTAGTGGCTTGGTGATCTGACTACATTCAACATTGGGCATAGTTTTGGAGCTTGGAACAGTGTGAAGACCTCATCTTAGACTTTAGTTTTGGACCAACGTTTGAACCATAGTCTCAGTCCTGTAGCAGCATATCAAAATTCGGATCAGTAAATTGGTGGAGCATGGTGCCAAAATATTATTGCTGAAGAATTGGTGTAGTAAGAACATTGGTGAAGCTGTGGTGTAGAAGTCTTGGTGCAATGTTGAACTCTTAGTGCAAGAACATTGGTGTAGAATTGATGAAGAAGTGTGGTGCAGAATAGATGGTGTAGTATGGTGTATAAATCATTGTGTAGAAGTATTGGAATAGTTTGAACAATGGTCTGGTGTGGTGTGGTGCAAGGACATTTGTAAAGAAAAATTGTCACAATCTAGCGTTGAAGTCTTGGTGCAACAGTGGTCCAGTGGTCTTGAGATAATCTGGTGTTGAAATATTGGTGCAGTGCAAAAGTAATGGTGCAAACTTTGGTGCATACTTTTGGAGGTCACTTGAAGTAATCTTTGAGACTACTAGCCTTGGACCAGATTTGAAGAAGTTGCAAAACTATTATTAGAGGTGGTGCAGTTCATTGAAGACACATTGAAGTGTTGTATTGAAGATCATAATGTAGTGTTGATGTCATGATGAGGTAACTTGAAGAGATTGATTGGGTATTATGAGGAACAATGGTGACACTTTCTGTATGATATGGTTGTCATTGATGACGTGACGTGGAGAGTAAGTGAAGGGATAATTGAAGATTGACAGGGTTCAATGAAGAAGACTTTGGGAGCCGTGAAACCAAACATATCTTAACAAAGTGAAGCTATAGGATTGGTGTCCTTGGAGTTGCTGTTCCTAAACTCAAGGTTGGTGCCCTGGATAAGATAGGGTCGAAAGCCGTAGAGGTCGGTGCCTCACTATAGTCCAAGTTGGTGCTTGGCAACAGGTTGGAGCCTGGGAGATTAAAGATCAATGTCTTCATCTTAGGGTTGGAGCCCTATATAAATTGTACTTGATTCATTGTAAAGATTATATTAATAAAAACATTTATTCCTATTGTTCATTTTGTGTTCTAAATATAAGTGATCTAACTGGTAAAAGTAACAATTGAAAAGAAATATTGATTCACCCCCCTTCCTAGTATTTCCAATAATATCCTCCTAAGAACCTTGTCACTAACCTTGATGCTCTGCCTCTTCCCTTTCTTGAATTTCTTCTTGATCTCGAACTGCTCACCTTGACTCCTTCTAGAGAAACACGGTCTCTATCTTTGACACTGCTTCTTCTCTGCTTCTCCCAGAGAATCTCGGTCTCTATGATCTTGATCTCTAGCTCAGTCACCCAGAACAAGTATCCTAGAAGAATCCTTCCTTCGCTGTCCCCAGAAGAAACTCTCCTTCGCTAACCCCAGAAGAAACTTCCCCTTAGCTATGCCCAGAAGAAACTCTCCTTTGTTTGCCTAGAAGAAACTCTCCTTCGCTTGCCTAGAAGAAACTCTCCTTCGTTTGCCCACAAGAAATTCCTTCTCAATGCCTAGAAGAATCCTTCTTATTGCTTCTTCGCACTTCTTCTTTGTGGCCTCTTTTTTTTCATACTTCTTCTTCACCGAATGCTTGTCGAGTTGATTGCCTCTAAGTGAGGCCGAGTGTGGCTATTTATACACTTCATCTCATGTCCCCTAGGCCGACATGATCTCAAGTAGGTAGGGCGACTTCTTCTAGCAAGTTCTTCCATCGTTGGAGGCTGATTTGAAGAGGATAAGTGACAAGGTCTTGGAGGATACTTTTCATAGACAAGTTTGACTTTTTACAAAGTGTAACATGAGTTTATTAGATGATAATGACGCTTATCCTTTTATGACTAGATGACAAATAATTCCTAAGGACTCTCAATGGAAGTCTTGACTCAAAAACAAAATCTTTTGGTCATGAAACCCATGAAGCAAGTCAATACAATAATTTTGTTTTTTCTTCTTCTTTACATCTCATTACATAAAATCATAACTACATGTCATTGTGAAGACCGAACCTAGTTACACTTTTCAACATAGAGCTCCTACAAGGTTTTTTCCCATGTGCTTGCTAAGTCTCATATATGTTTTGTATTTTTCTTTTCTTTAATTGTGGCCTCATATGCTTTTGATAAAAAATTATTCTTCTAGATCTTTAATTGATGAGTACCAAGACCATGACAAAGACCCTTGACTCTAGTACTCTCCCAAGAACCTTGTCACTAATCTTGATGCTCTGCCTCTTCCCTTTCTCGACTTTCTTCTTGATCTCGAACTACTCCCCTCATCTCCTTCTAGAGAAACTCAGTGTCTATCTTTCACACTGCTTCTTCTCTGCTTCTCCTTGAGAATCTTGGTCTCTATGTTCTTGATCTGTAGCTCAGTCACCCAAAACAAGTATGCCAAAAGAATCTTTCCTTCGTTGACCCTAGAAGAAACTCTCCTTCGCTAACTCCAGAAGAAACTTCTCCTTCGCTATGCCCAGAAGCAACTCTCCTTCGCTTGCCCAGAAGAAACTTTCCTTCGCAATGCCCTGTAGAATCCTTCTTATCACTTCTTCTTTGTGACCTCTTTTTTTTGTACTTCTTCTTCATCGAATGCTTGTCAAGTTGCTTGCCCAAAAGAAACTCTCCTTCGCTTGCCCAAAAGAAACTTTCCTTCGCAATGCCCTGTAGAATCCTTCTTATCACTTCTTCTTTGTGACCTCTTTTTTTCGTACTTCTTCTTCATCGAATGCTTGTCGAGTTGCTTGCCTCTAAGTGAGGCCGAGTGTGGCTATTTATACACTTCATCTCATCTCCCTTAGCCCAACATGATCTCAAGTAGGTAGGCTGACTTCTTCTATCTAGTTCTTCCATCGTTGTAGGTCGACTTGAAGAGAATAAGTGACAAGGTCTTGGAGGATACTTTACATAGACAAGTTTGAATTTTTACAAAGTGTAACATGAATTCATTACATGATAATGACATTTTATGACTAGATTTGCTAGGTAAGACTCCTTTGTGGTGATAGTATCTATCAAGAAAACAAAAGGGGAATAGTTACCAAGGTGACGATGGTGGCTGGTCTTGTTGTTGCCCATATCTTAGAATGCATAGTGAGGCTTTGTGCTAAGGTGCTTGTTTTTGTTATAACTCTTTCGACACTGTTGTTGGGGTGGAGTTGAGTCTACCTCATGATTTGAAGTTTATGCTTCAATCCTTCTTAATGAACTTGTCCTAAAGCCTTGATTAACTTGCTCATTTGGCGACTTCATGGGAGGGATGAAGTCCTAGTTTGTCATTGATCTTCAAAAAAATTATGCTTGTAATGGGAAGCAAACATATTCTAAGGAATTGAATAGTCACCTTGACAACTCTACAGATCAATATATTGAAAATTACTTGGGATAGAAAATGGATCCTTGGGATTTGCATGAAATGTTTCTTGCTTTGGATGTTTAGGATGTTCTTAGATATCCATATTGTCTTAACCCAAATAGCTATAAATATTATCCCAAATTTAAAGGTGATCCTTCTAGCTATAAAAATTGTCTCAAGTTCCAGAGGACTTTGATAATGATTTAGTACCTTATTTGCTGCATGCTGACCTAACTTTGTCAACAGTGCAAGGAAGCATAATACAAAGACGTGAAGATTTTTTTTCAAAATGATCAAAGTCATCAACCAACATGATTATGTCATTATAAACCCAATTTCTGTAAGTTGTATTGTAAATGATGCTAGTATGACCATTTAATTATGTAACAACACCTAGGTAAGCCTTTGATTTTGGCAAAGGATTTCATGCTAGGAATGTTTTTAACCTCACCGAATTATGTGTGTTTCTAAACACGGATAGTCGACCAGCTTAAACCCCAAAGTTAGGGTGGAATTTGTTGACCAGGTCTTAGGTGAGTCATACTGTTATATCAAGTCTACTGTAAAAGTGTGTTTGGGAATATTGTTAGCACATTTGGCTAAATTATTTTATTACAAACACACTTGGTTTCATACTAGATCATATTGTGTTGCAAAATTGGGTAAATTATTGAGGGTCTAAGTCTAAATGTGTATTTCTTGTTTCAAGGGTTGATTTTGTAATAATTTGATGTAAAAAATATTTTAGTGCATGGTTACTCATAGTTAGACACCATGGCGAAAATATTTGAGGGTGGAAAAATCATTAAGTCCCCTCTAGTGTCAATTTTCCAGCTAAATTAAATAAAAATCCTAAGCCAGAAAATTAATTAATTCTGAGCCAAAAATAATTATAGGGAAATTAATTTCTCTCCAAGTGGAAAATAATACGAAAATCGTGGGTCTAAGAGAAGTCATTTTTTGGAGGTCCCCCACCAAGCGAAAAATGGTTATTTTAAGAAAATTTGAGCTCTTGGACCTTGGTGGTTAAGTCAAAGTCAAATTTTTGAGGAAATTAATCCGAAATATTATTTTTTGGATTAATTAAAAGTGGGTTTCAACTTGAGGTGTTCTGGTTTCGTTGATATGTGGTATGTATTGACTACGGGCTTCCTATGTGGTGCTTTATGATTATTATTTTGAGATAATACATAGTGTTTGTAGGTACTCTGCTATGAACTTAAAATCATAACAAATTAAATAAAATATTAAAATATTAAATTATTATTTAAATAAATAATTATTAAT
>APFE031745979.1:55408-131894 GCA_000404065.3 Pinus taeda | reverse complement strand
CAATTTCAAGAAGGGGATTAGGTCTTTTTACGGCTCCAACCATATAAGCAAACATCACTCAAAGACAAGGGATGTCAGAAACTCTCTCCCAAATTCTACGGACCATATCAAGTACTTCAACGCATTGAAGAAGTGGCCTACAAGTTGGCTTTTCCACCTACTGCAAAAATCCACCCAGTTTTTCATGTCTCATGCTTCAAGAAAGTGATTGGGAACAATTGCAGAATTCAGACTAGTCTACCGGAATTGGACGAAGAAGGATCCATCTGGCTTCAACCGGAACAGGTCCTCGACACACGAGTCAAGCAACTGCACGGCCGCATGATTAAGGAATTCCTAGTCAAATGGAAAGACACCTCTCCAGAAGACGCAACTTGGGAGCCAGCCACTATTCTGCAATAGTTTTCGCAGCTTCAGCCTTGAGGACAAGGCTAGTTTTAAGGGGGTGGGCATGTTAAGGTCTCACCCTAACCCCCTTATCTATGTAATGGGACCACATCATAGTTAAGAGTCAATAAAGCCCATATTAATAATTGTAAGTGGTTAATCTGCAATTAGTAAAGGAACCACAGTTAGTTGCAAATGGGCCGTAGTATTAGATAGATGGTATTAGTAATAAGCGGTATTGACCCGTGGTATTACTCGTAGGAGTCATATATAAAGGATAGTAACTCCCTGCGAGGAGCATCGTGTCTTATTTTTTGTAATCGAGCTCTGCTCTATTGGAGGTTTCCCCCTCGAAGAGGCAAGTGAACATTTCTCTCTGAATAATAAAATCATTGCCATTCTGTGTTCTGGGTATCTTTTCTTCGCATATTCTGTGTTCTAGGTCTCTTTTCTTCGCATATTCTGTATTTGGGTATCATTTGCAGGTTAAGAGCATAACACATGACATAGATATGCTAAGATTATTTACAATTTATACATATGCAGACTGGGTTTATAACATAACATGATGGGGTTGATGATGTCAGTCGAATGGCACGAACATGTCGATCAAGCGCTACCCCTTTTGCGAAAAAAGGGGGTGTACTGCTATGGGTAGTTGACACGCAGTGGTCAACAACACCATCGTAAACTGTGCTAAAGAAGCTAATTTACATTGCTAGTCAAATTGGAAATTCTATGTTTCAATGTATTGGGTAAGTTTCATCATTTGAAGTAGTTTATGCACTGCTGCTATAACATTGATAAATTTGAATTTTCTGAAGTAGTATTGCAGATATAAACTGTCATAAATCTGTGATCAACATCTTGATTGACTATTGTTAGCATTTGGTATGTTGGGTTACTTGGTATCTTGTGAAATATTGTTGAAATTTTCACTTGTATCCGTAAGCAATTTATCTTGTTTAAGATTTGCTTTCTTTCCTTCACTTCATTCCATAGGGACTACCCCCCATAGCCTGCTATTGGGAGACAACTAGAATGGAGCGGACAAGGACAACACATACATGATGCCCTCATCTTTCACCATCAACAATTTCAGTGATGAAAAATATCCTATTATATAGATATATTTTAAAACTCCATCTCAGGAACATATCCTGGAAATTGCTAGAAGTAAAGGTTACACTTATCAAAAGAAGATCAAGGATTAGAATTAGAATAAACAACAGGTTGAATCTTAAAGTTATCAATCAGGGCTAAATTTTGATTGGGTTGCATGGATAAACAATGTTAAAATTTTTGTCCAGTGTTGGAACTTTTAAAGATTCCTTCCCAAAGAGGTGTTTTTCAAAGCTCTAGGCATGGCTTGGCAGGATAAGAGTGATGTGCACTAAAAGGATGAAGAAATTAAATAAAGGATTAAGTTAGTCCTAGTTTTGCATTAATTAACTTACTTTCAAGCATAAACTTGGTCGGTAGAGAGTTAGGCCCACCTTTCTCACCCAACTTGCAAAGTCTAAAAACCTCTTTAGTAGTTAACATGGTGATCTTGCAGTTGTCAGAGCCACACACTCTATCGAATTAGAATAAACAACAGGTTGAATCTAAAAGTTATCAATTTGGGCTAAATTTTGATTGCGCTGCATGGATAAACAATGTTAAAATTTTTGTCCTAGTGTTGGAACTTTTAAAGATTCCTTCCCAAAGAGTGGCATTTTTCAAAGCTCTAGGCATGGCTCAGCAGGATAACGCTGATGTTCACCAAAAGGATGAAGAAATTAAATAAACGATTAACTTGGTCCTAGTTTTACATTAATTAACTTACTTTCAAGCATGAACTTGGTCGGTAGAGAGTTAGGCCCACTTTTCTCACCCAATTTGCGAAGTCTAAAACCTCTTTAGTAGTTAACATGGTGATCTTGCAGTTGTCAGAGGCACACTCTCTATAGCGCGAGAGGCATCGGTTGGTTAGAACTCTAGGGGAGGGATCATTAATCAAGCCATAGATTGCTTTCTTTGGTTTCTCTCTCACAACCTACTCCTAAAGACTAGCTTCAAAACAGTTGAGAAGAAGGATTCACTTAGATAGACATATAATTTAAAATAAACCAAGATTTTGCAGATCACTTGGGTTGTAAGATTTGCATTTCATATAAAATAGTGAAGCATTTGTAAAGGAACAACTGCTCATCTAGTGACTTGGTAAATAATTTATCTTAATCAAGTAATTGACTCCCTTAAGGCACTAGTCTTTCAATATAAATCTAATTTAATCTTCAACTTGCTAAATTAACCATGTTGCTAGGCCATTCAATTGTGTCTCCCCAACTTGTTTGCCAACAAGTCTCCCATCTTAACATTTCATAGGGACTACCCCGCATAACTTGCTGTAGGGAGACAACTAGAACGAAGAGGGTGGGGATCAGAGTGACAACCCCCGCCTTGAGGATTGTCTCATATTGCCTGTACAATTTGGGCAACAACACCGCCCTCGTCCTTGGCCATAAGACTCAGGGGACCTTGACATCATTAGCCTCATCGTCAGATGGTTTTAGAGTTGTCCAAACTCACCCAATTTTTGTATTACCATACCTTTGCCATGATTTTATATATATGTTCTAAGGTTATGTAGGTTTCTTTATTTATATTATTTTTGACATTTCTAGTTATCCTGCTTGCACTCCCACATTGTATTCATAGTAGTTGTCCTCTTTAGTCGCATTGACTTACTTTTCTGGTCGTTTGTTGGACTTTATTATAATTATCTTACCTTATCATGCCCTCAAACTGCCTATATTGTACATCTCTCTCTCAGAGTGACCTCCAGCTATGGAGTCTGGATGTTGTTTCCACATGGAGTTTGGATATTGTTTCTATTTTTATAGGAGCCACTTCAGCCTTCCCACTGTGTATTGACATCGTTGTATGCAGCAGCCCCTTTGACCTACTTTAGTGGTCACTTGTCGGACATTAATAATATTATCTTATCTTATTTCCATTGGTGATGCTTTATAAAGAATTGTAATTGTTATTTTGTTTTATAGATTCCATACATCAATATTCCAAATGTTTTTGTTAGAATGGATTTCAAAGGCTTCCCCAGCTGGATCCTTGGTTGAGAAACCATACATTTGGTAGTTGGACCTTAATTTAATTGGCAGATGAACTTTTTTCTGGTTTATAAGCATGCTTATGTGCTTAAATTATAAATTATATATATCAATATTTCTAATTACAGTATAGTATGACTACTGGAAGTGTAGTCTTAAAGTAGCAAATTCTGCTTCAAAGAATATTTGAAGCTGCTAATTGTCATCAATTGCCCTGTTTGTTTGTGTGATCTCACAGTACTCGAGGAATGTGAGCCAGACATGTTGGATGATTGATGATGAAAGAATGGGAGAAGCCTCAGTAGAGGTAAGTCCTGTCTCTGAACTTGAGGTGTTTAATACATATTATGTCATAAGATGGCATTCAAATAACTCCAGTTCATATATTTGTCACTGAAGGTCACTGGTTTTGTTTTGGTTGTCTTTGTGTAGGAGATAATAGGGAATGCAATACTTCCATACTTAAGAGGTGACAAATACAAGTTTCATGCGGCTGGCAGAGAAGACATTGATGTATGACCACTTATTGAGAATTTCAACTAGAGTTGGCAATTTATTTGATTGTGAATAGGAATATAAACTGTATTTATCTTTAATCACAGGTTCGGATGCTGGGTTCAGGACGCCCCTTTCTTGTTGAGGTCCTGAATGCTCGTGTTATCCCAACAAATGCGGATATATCGGAACTGGAGACTAAGATCAACAATTCAAAAGATGGAATTGTGAGTTTGGTAGCTTGGTGAAGAAGTTCAGATGTTTCATTGTCAGTTTTTGTTTCCAATTGCCAGACAGATTCAAATATCAATATGTTATTGTTTGATTTATGAGCACTGAACTCTACTGCAAAACTTACGTCTAATCTGGCCTGCCAACTTTTTGTTGCTTGGGCCTTCTGTGGTGAAAAGAGCAGGTAAAGGTGAGGGAACTAAAGAGTGTTGGGAATGATGCTTGGAATCTAATGCGGGAAGGTGAAGCTGAAAAACAGGTATTTTAGTTCTTCCTCCTAGTTTTAAATTTAAAAGTTTGAAACAAGCTTCACAGCTTGTCACTTAATAAAATACGAAGATTTTCTTCATGATCACTACCTGATATTAGGGAGATATGTTGTTATGTAACAAAAATATAATTATAAATTACTGAATTTATCTCATCGCATCATTATAATTGAATTTACAGAAGCAATATGCTGCAGTAGTCTGGATATCTCGCACCCTTACTGATGAAGATTTTAAACACATATCTGAGATAAAGGAGCTGGTAGGCTTCTAAATCCAAGTATACATTCTCCGTATATTCCTGTTTAACAAACATTCTCAGGAAATGCTGTTTGGCCTCTAGCCTTAGGAAAAGGAAGAATAACAACTTATTTGTTGGATCTTTGTATGTGATAAAAGAACTTTTCTGTAGGCTGGTATTTTTGTTATTGGATGTCAATAAATGGTTTTGAAATAAACTAAAAACTTGTTCCATATTATTTTATTCATTTGAAGACTTGCTATATATATATATATATTTCTTTTTATACTAAAATTTAACTCTGAAAACAGGAAATTGAACAAAAGACTCCAATTAGAGTGCTTCATCGCCGTAGTCCATTAGTACGGAAGCGACTAATACACTGGTAAGTCTATTTACAGTTTGGGTATGTATGTCTATTTGAAAGCTAGGGCACAGCATACCTATTCATTGAAACACAAAAAATAGAAGAAGTTATTCGTTGTGACCTTCATCTTCCAATAATTTACAGGATGAAGGCTGAAAGTATTAAAGGAAGCAGTCAATATTTCTTGTTGCATCTATGTACTCAGGTTTCTTTCTTCCATGCACTGAGACTTTTATTTGTCATCTTTAAGCATAATGATACATTACTTTATTATTTCAGCATTTCTGCACATAGTCAAATTTGCGTAAAATTCCAGAATGTATATCTGCACATGGTCAAATTTGGGTAAATTTTCAGAGTGAAATTTTTTGGGACATGGCATGAAGTTATAAGTTGGTTGGCACTGAGATTGCATCAGTACTTATGACAGAAAAGTAGAGTAAATTAATTTTGGTAAAAGTATCATGAAATTATCTGTAGTTGTCATTATGGTTGGGTCACTACTTAAGCTGTTGGCCTTTGCTTCCATCAACTGAATTTTAAAATTTGTTCCTTTTAGATCATGTAATCCTACAAATAAAACATGATTTCAATCTGCTTCTTACAAATAGGAAGTGGAGGAAGGTTCAGTTCTAGGCAGAAAATTTCTATAGACAGAAAAGAGTTTATCATAGAAGACATAATGTAATCATGTGGCAAGAAGACGAAAACTGGCATTTGGCATCAATGTAGTGGTTGATGGTCTTAACTGGTTAAGACAGGTAAGTTAAAGCAAAATTGCTAAAGGATCCCCCAAAAGACCTCTAACTAGAAAACTAAATAATAAAATATGCTAGGCAACAATAATATAATACTGAAAGAAAGGAGAAAAGTTAGAATGCAATGTATCTGGACCTGCCTGAGTTGGCTGCTGGGGCACTACAATAAATTTTCTTCTTCATTTCCAAATTAGATTTCCCAGCTGTGAATAAAATTGGTTTTCTCAGAAATATAACATATTTTATATGAGGAGTACGTATCTGGCTCCTCTCATGTGTCCACAGTAGCTAGCTCTAGCTCTTTCAGGGATTGACATCGTCTCTCCTGTTCAGCACCAAGACTATCGTATTATGGTCTTTGTCGTATATCTTCTTGTTACTAGATATTCAGCTTTCAGCTAGACAGGTAGATCTCTTTATTCCTTCTGCTTTCAGTGTTGATCTAGGAGTTGCTTCGGCACTACCACTTTGTACTGGTGTATATTTAGTCCCTCTTATTGAATTTTCTATAATATACACAGTAGAAACCGATCTTCCGATTTGATAATTACTTCCTAATGATTTCCAGTAAATTTATTGGATATCCTATGCCACTTATATCATTGAGCAATTATACACAGAAAGTCTCGACAGTAATGCGATGAAAACAGTAAGATCATAATGTGATAGCCATGCACAATTCAGGCAACAAATTTTCCCTGGGAAACCTAAGCTCAGGAGAAAACCCAGAAACTTTTCTTCTAGGAGAAATTGTTCTTCAGCAAGGTTCACAATCACAAAAATTGTCTAGAAATCTATGCCAAAAACCAAGTCCAATATACCAGTCAAACCTGATCAAACACCAGCCAGTCAATGCTCGTCAAATCAGTCAAAATGCACAAAATTCAACTCTGGTCAAACAGTCTCCCTGCAGTCAAACTTTGGTCCTGTGGCCCCTATGGTCAACTGTTGTCAACTTTTGTTGACTGTGGCCAAATCCTGCAGTCAAAGTCTTCCTCTTCTGTGGTCAAACTTGCTGTTTTGCCTGCTGTCAAACTTAACCAGATTCCCGGTCAAACACTGCCAGATTCCTGGTCAAATAAGGCAGGTCAAACTCAGTCAAATGGCATCTTCTGTATGTTGGTCAGCCTTCAGATGTTCCTCTTGATATGGCATGTGTGGAAAAGAATAGAAGAGAGAATGTGTGATCCAAATTGGTCAAATGAGTAAGTCAAATTGTGTATTTATACTTGTCAAATGGGTGACTTTTGACCAAGGGTCACACTTTTTCATGGCGGAGCTGACTTTGACAGTTTGGAGCCTACATAAAGCCCAAAATAAAATTTTATTTTAATTTCCATAATTCTTCTACACCAACTTAGGAGGCCTCTTGGCATGCGGGAATAACTCCTCATGCCACACAAAAAATCAACACCTCCGTAACAAACAAAGTTCGTATACGCAGCAGACTACTTCAAAAGATCTGAAATATATAAACATCCATGATAGGACAATAATATATTATAGAAGAATATTTGAATACAAGCAAGATGATTTAGTTACAAATGAGGGTCTGCTTTATATACCTAGGTAGGTACCCTTTCATGCATGGTCATGTCCTTAGGGACATGCCTCTCGATTAACTAATTACTATTTAATTAACTATTCCTTATTATTATTATATTTATATTTTATTAATAACATTGCTTTCATGTTCAAAAAGCTTTGTCCTCAAAGCTTATTGTTGACAATGTGTATCATCTGTTTCTTTTTCATTTAATCATTTCGCATTTCTCGGAACTCTTTGAATTCTCGTAGTTGTCATCTTCGTTGATACAAGATGATAGGATCTTTTAATAGATAAACAAAATTGTCGCACTGAGAAGGGATCTATCCATCCTAAATCAATCTTTTGCAGAATCTTGCGGTTACTAAAAACTTGAGATGGATTTTTATCAGAGGATTGAATTATGGTGACATCGACGTTCTTGGGAACATAAATCACTTGTTTCTGGTTGAGATATCTGCTTTTATAATTTGGATGGCGATAAGAAGTTCTTGTGATGTGATCTCTCAATTTGTTTGTGGTAATTTCGTTGTTTATTGAAGGAATCTAATTTCTTTCAGGTGCAAAAGTCGCTTGATTAATTTCAAAATATTCACTTGAAATTTCCATTGCTTGAACTACAACTTCTTAGTACATCTTCTCTTCAACTTGTTTATCCTCTTCTTGAATTGTGATATTGACTAGATTAGTATTTGTTCCCTTATCTTCAACGTGCACTGTTACGACTGGGGATTTCGATACTTCTTCTTGAGTAAGTTGTTCTAATTTGTCTTTTAGCAACATTTTGTCACTTTTAAGCTTCTTTGTTTGTGTAAGAAGGTTTTGATTATGATTCCTTAGACATGAAAATTCTTCATTTTCTGAATTGTTGACTTTAGCCTTATATCCTTCTCTTCATCTTTTAAACTTTTGATTTGTTCTAATATTTTTTTATTAAGGTTCTTTAAATGTAAATTTTCCTCTTCTTGTTTGGATGGGTGCTTCTTGAGTTTCTTCTTTGTGACATTAGCCTTCTTGAATTGTGCAATTAATTTTTCAACGTGGCCCTTGAGGCGAGAAATTTTTTCGTCTTTTTCCATTACTTATTTGTAATGCATATCTGCAAGATCTTCATATTCCTGTTGTAACACACTCTTGTTTGCAGAAGTTTGGTTATTTTGTCTTTCTCTTGGTCTTCCAACTGCATTTTCTCGGAACACTGGATTACATCATTTTGTAGGAGTGATGATGAGCATTCCACTTGCAATTTTGATTCCATTTTCTTTGTTTCCTTATTAAAATCTCCATGTTGTTGCTTAAATATTGCCATTAATTGTTCTATATCTCTTGCGATTGATTGTTTTTGTGTATTGCTTAGAGATTCAACTAAGGTAAAAGTTTTGTAACATTTTTTGCAAACCACATTTTGATTTCGGAATGACTCTTGACAACTAGAATATCCCTCTGAAGGAAACAGAATTTTGAAAAAAAATTGTTGTTTTTTGTGGAAATAATCCTTTTACTTCTCTTTTTATAATATATCACCTTAGCAATTAGAACGTTCACTAATTAAATAATTACCTTGTAATTACTTGGGGATATAATAATAACTCTTTTCCCTTTCCCCTTTATTGATATAATGATATGATTTTCCCTTTAACTTTTATAAATAATACATATACTTTAATATTTATTAATTTTTATATAAAAATAATAATATTAGAATATTAAATTAATTTTGACCTGGGGCCTTTAGGCAAAAATTAGCCGTTAAATTAGCCGTTGGAATCTCTGCTCAGTCTATTTAACATGCTAGGCTGGATCTGTTTCTTCAACTTGTCCTGACGATGAACCACACTGGTTGGTTCGAAATGCGTCGACAAATGTCTGTCTACATGTGATTTACGCCGAAGCTACTCTTTCAACTTGTTATTTTCGTAAGTCTCCTTATAACTTCAAATTTACCACTTTATAGACTTTAAAGTTTACTACCATATATTTTTATCTATATGAACCTTTTAAATAACCTTCTTTATGACTTCCTCAATTGGTGCTTGGTAAATATTTTTGAACTTAATTCTTCCCCTAGGTTTTTTTTTCTTTTCTTTTCGTAACTCACTTGAATATAGTGTAATTATATGTTTTTTTAAAAGGTATAGTTTGATTATATGTTATCTAATAGTGCTTAATAATCAAGGGGACGTGATATTTGGAAATAGGCAACCGTCTCGTTGGTGATGAATAGCTTGTAAAAGTTGTGATGATGTATGGGGTGATGAGGCGTCGGTCTATGGGGGCTTAAGCAAAATGGTTCGATAGAGCAGAAGATGGCGAACACTATGGTTTAATACAATGGCAGATTTGGTTTATGGCGACTTTACATAGGTGAACACAAATTTGCTGGTGGAGGATTGTTGCGATGATGGTGATAGGCAGTTGTCTAAAGGTCAGTGGCAACGATAGAGAGCTGTGCGGCTATGTAACGGTGGTAAACGGTGTGTGCAATGGATAGGGGGCAAAAATATTCATGTTTATGTAGTGTGGGTGGTAGCGGTGATGCGACTTCCCCGATTGTCGGACGACCAGTAATTTGGTGGCTAATTAAATTGATTCCCCTGCTACCTCATATCACTGTTTACTAGTGGTTGTGGATAGAAATTGACATGACAGTTGCAGAGAATCTGAGAGGTGTTTGCAACATTTGAGGTGGTGGTGGCGCCGGTTAGTTGTAGGCAGTGATGGTGGAAATTTCTGTTGGGCGGCGACAGCGGGAGCTTTTGTTGGACATTGGTGGTCGTTGGTCATTGTTTGACAATGACGACTGCCCTCCCTCTATAATTTTTATAAATTTCTTTTTATATATATATTTTTCTTAAAATTCTTTATTTTTTTATTTTTTGTGTTTTTTCAATAAGTTTTTTTTATATACTTTTTTCGTCCTTATATAAACTCTTTTTGTTTTTTAAATGGCCAAAGCCCTAAAGATGAAACTTGCAAAGTGGAGAACCTCCACACTTGTGTAGCGAAACACTTCAATTGCAACGACAACAAGGTTGACGAAAATTGATGGTGAAAGGCCGGGATCTGCCAGCGTGGTTCTAATACCAATGTAATGAACAAAGTTTATATACGCAGTAGACTACTTCAGAAGATATGAAACATATAAACATCCATGATAGGACAATAATATATTATAGAAGAATATTTGAATACAAGCGAGATGATTTAGTTACAAATGAGGGTCTGCTTTATATACCTAGGTAGGTACCCTTTCATGAATGGTCATGTCCTTAGGGACATGCCTTTTGATTAACTAATTACTATTTAATTAACTATTCCTTATTATTATTATATTTATATTTTATTAATAACAACCTCTGACCTATTTTTGTGGTTATTTGTTGGACATTAATAGAAATACCCCTGTTATATGGAAAAACTTGTGAATTGATATTGTATTTAAGTATGTCTTAAGAAAACCAAAATAAAATTCACAAACACACTTATGAACAAAATATTCATCACATATAAGATTCTTCACATTTGTTCATAGAAATTCGTAACTAGTTTCTTGGAAGGAATTCATTTAAAGAAACATAATTCAATAACTAAATAACATAGATGCAAAACAAAAATATTGAATATAGATGTAAAGACACTTTTATTTCCTTTAAACAATGGCCACCAATCTAGTTTCGAAGGGGCAATTTGCCACCAAACCGTAGGACTTTGTTGTAGACTCCACTCTCCAAATTGAATTATGAGAGCACTAAGTACATATAGGGCTTTAATCTGACTCAACCTAACTGACAAGCTCAATAATGTTGATTTTTGTAGCTTGGGTAGGTACTTCTGCATAGGCCTTTTGTCTAGGTGTGCAGAAGTCGACCACATTCTCCTTAGAGCACTTGCTCAAGTGTGAGTTGTTGATCTAGATTGTCATTAATGTCAATATGGCAATATTCTGATACTAAATGATGATCGGAAGTCATATGAGCTATCAGAGCAGAGAAGTACTATTGGAGCAGTATCATAAGTTATAGGTCGTAGGAGTGAAGAGAAGCCACGGGAGTGACAAGCCAAGACAAAGCAGATCTATCGCATGTGCCAAGAGTAAGAACCATATTAGAGATATCACATGAAATATCGGAAGGAGCAAAGAGGAACACGCAACGAGGAAAGAGCCAAAATGAGGAACACATCATCGAAGGAAGAGTGAAGAGTGTACGTAGTCATCAGAGCAAGTAAAGAAGAAAACAAAGAGCACAGCTATCGGAAGAGCGGGGGTAGGAGTGTACATCGCTGAAGGCCCATCCTAGCCGCCTAGCCGTCAATCTCATTTTCAATGCTTCCATCATAGTCAATGGCAGGGGTTAAGCTTGTTGTTAATCGTGTGCTAGTTGAAGACCTGCAGGCCGTAGATTTGATGACCTCGTATATCCAATGGATATCGGGTCACAAAATGATCGGACGTTAATCTCAAGAACGGACCCGAACTTTTATAGATCAAGGATCTATAATCCTTATCGGCTTCGTAAAGGCGGTTAAGCATCACGCAAGTTCCCCGACCGATATCGTTATGAACCATTAGATCCAGCGCGCCTTGGTCAAAGGGTGGAGGATCAACGATTGGGTTTGTTGATCGGGTGGATCAACAACCGTCAGATTAAAGATGAGATCAATGGTGGAGATGATGTGGTAGGTGGAACCACCATTATATATTTTTTAACTATGTCGATATGAAGATCGATGATGTTGATATCGGAGGACAGAGTATGTTATGGGCACGACTTGTAAGAGATCTCCGGAAGTTGCCATTGCGACTAAAGGAAGGACGTGGCACATAGGATATTCAATATGGAATGAACACGTCTTTTGAGTATTGGTGAATTTGAAGAGACAAAGGAAGCTTTATGAGTTAGAAAAACTGTAAGAAACAGAGGAAGACGAAGGTCTGGTAGAAGTGGAAGAAGCGGGAGGACAGAAGTCATAGGTTCAGCGAGGTTGGGAGCAGAGAATTACTACCATACAGATCCAGACAATTTACAGCAGAGGGCTGGAGCCCTTGGGGTTGGTGCCTCAGAACAGGAAGGATTGGTGTCCTGGGAGTTGGTGCTCCTAAATCCAAGGTTGGTGCCTTGACAAGACAGGGTTGGTGCTCTGGAGGTTGGAGCCTCACAAAAGGTCCAAGTTGGTGCTTGGCAACTGGCTGAAGCTATATATATATATATATTGTACTTGATTTATTGCAAAGATTATATTAATAAAAGCATTCATTCCTGTTATTTATTTCTGTGTTCTAAATGTAAATGATTTAACAAACAAAAATAACAATTGAAAAGAAATACTGATTCACACCCCCTTAGTATTTCCAAGAAAAGTTGTTGATGTAACTTAGTCTAAGTTTAACTTAGGAAAAAACACATATTAATATGTTGGTTTTGTTGAGAAATCTATAGGGAAATAGTTAGGATGATTTCTCTTATACTTGATAACTGTTTGTGATGTCTTTTTACTTTTTCTTATTTAGTAGTTTCTTCTCGTATTATTAAGTTATTCTTATCATCAAACAACTATCAAAACAAGAAGATCAACAATACACAAGAACACAGGATATAGGCTGCAAGCCAGGGCCAAAACATCTCCACTTTAGAGGAATACTCACAAATCTCTTCTCTTCTTGTAGATTCTTCAATTGACGAATTCCAAGACCTCTAGACCAAGACCAATACCCTTCCAAAATCAAGTTTGACCTTCTTGATGATGTGCTTTCTTTGTCCAAGTCAAACCCAGTTAAATCTCTTCTAGTAGCACAACTTTGAACCCCAGGTACAAAATTTTGTCCTCTACTGCAGGTTTGAAATTTTTGGCCATTTTAGCGACTTCTGCCTGCACATGTATGAGGAAATTTAGGGCTTCCAAGGCTTCTTGTGATCTTCGCATGAGTTTCTGCTTCTTCTAGGGCTTGAGGATGACCTAATGAGCCTTACTTTTACCTTCTTTTTGCACTTTCTCCAAGTTCGATTTTGCAACAGCAAAACCTTAGCCCAACAACAGAAACCCTAGTCTCCTTCGCACGTGTGAAGAGAGAGAGAGAAATAACCCAATCACTTGATCTTCATCCTTCTTCCTCCTTCGCTAGTTTTCTTCTTCTCCTTCACTTGCTTGATGAGAAAATGAATTGTGTCGATAGGAGGTCGAGTTCCCTTATATATAGCCTTCCAAGGTGGACAAAGTGCTGCTGATTTGTGGTAGCATCGGATGTGCTCTAGTCATGAAAAAATTGGTGGAGAGGCTAAAGCACATGAGATCTCCAAGACCCAGAAATCGTTTTGAGAAATTCCATCTAGATGAGGAGTTATTAAAATAATTAATATTTTTAATGGGTTCCTAAGTCTAGACTTAGGAAAATAAAAATATTAATGGGTATTAATAAAGATAAGGATGAGAAGCTTCTAAGAGATGAGGATCAAATCTGTTTTAATCTTAGCTGTTGACTAGGGACTTAATCTTGGCCGTTGATTCATCAACAGGAAAAGTATAAGAGAAGACTTGAGGGTCATTTGGAGACAGACTAGCAGATACTCAGTATCCCAAGAAAAATTGATTCTCATCAGAGAAGGAGATCGATTTCAGAGGGAGAGTTGTAGGGTGGAGGAAGAGGGGGGATAAACAACAGTCATGGAGCTCAGAAGAAGTGACGTAGGGACTCTAAGAGACAACATAGAGGGAGACACAAACCAGAGAGACGTAGGGATGACACAGAGAGGAACCAGAGCTGCGCAGATCGACACAAAATGTCACAGGGCTGATACAGTAGAGAAAGGAAACTCTCTAGGGTGTCAGAAAGTCTCGGAAAAAAGTCTCAGGTGTTTTCTCCCTGTGTCTATGTAAATTTTTCTGTAAAAGCGATTGCTGCTGAAGAATAATAAAACCCTCCTCTGCTGCACCGGTTTTCTCGCATTGGGTTTTTCCGGGGACAATTGTCCAAAAATAACTGTGTTGATGTGATTGATTTTTGTGCATATATTTGTTTCTGTATAATGGTGTGATATTTGCAGTAGAATTTATTTTAATATTTATTAAAGGGATTTCATAAATAACTTATTGGGAATAATAAGTAGGTAAAATAAATCAGTTGTTGCAGTAATAGAATCTTTGTTTAGAAATTTTCACAAGTGCCCCAATTTAGGCCAACTTCTTAGCTGGCAGACCGACTTGGTCTTGGAGGGTATTTTGACATTTTTAAATATAAAAATAATTATTTTTACAAGTTACAATGTGCCCGATGGGGTCTTCATCATATGACAATGATTCTTTTGACTTCTTGACCTAGGACAAACACTAGAAGCCCTAAATGGGTGCTTGAGCTCTAAAATAAAAGACGACGATCATGAAATCCATGCTTCAAAAAATAGCAATAATAATTTTTTTTTTTTTTATTTTACAATATACAAGACTCAAAAGTACATCTCATATTTGTGATGACCGAACCTAGTTACACATTTTTCAACACTCCCTCTTAACTAGGGAGGTATTCAGAAATGGTACATGGACCTTCTCAATCTGAATATATCTCATAAGAATAGGTGGATTGGCAAGCCATCTAATTAACTTCATACCAACCAACATAGTCACATAGCAAGGCCTTGACTAACAACTCCATCTCTCCACAAGATCAAAGCACAATGCTGATGAGAAATGACCGATAGACACCATCATCATTGTCTCTCAAGGCACATACCCCATTTGGGTGTTCATAGGGTATGTCCTTCTAGGACTATTCTTATCTTGGATACCCAATCCACAAATAATATCGGTCCTGTTTGACTACTCTTATCTTGGATGCCTTACCTCATCCTCAAAGAGTATTGGATTCTAGATGCCAAATGCTTACCCAATCCTCCATTTTTTCTTCACAAAGTTAAGACAAAAATGATCTGTTTATCTCTCCCTCTCAACGAGGGAGGATATACCGACCAATCTAAGATTGTCTGTCAAATACACAAGCTTCTTATTAGGAAGAGATTTTGTCAAGATGTCAGCTACTTGTTCATCAATGGAGATATACCGTAGATGCAACACTCCATCTTGCACCAACTTTCGAATGTAGTGATACTTGTTATTTATATGCTTTGTCTTTCCATGAAACCCTGGGTCTTCAAACAACTTTATACAACTGGTGTTGTTATAATGTATGACTGTAGGGTCCATCGGTCCTTCAAACAAGTCGGACAACAACTTCCTCAACCAGACAACTTCTCTGCTTACTTCACATGCTGAAATATATTCAGCCTCAACACTACTCAAAGCAACCGATTCTTGCTTTCTACTCATCCAGGAGATCATGGCGGATCCCAAACTAAAACATCCTCTAGTAGTGCTTCTCCCATCCATGTCACTGGCTCCCCAAGCATAATCCGTACATCCAATCAATTGGACATCATTCCTCTTATCATACTTTAGGCAGTAGTGGATTGTTCCTTGCAAATATCTCAATATATGCTTGGCTGCTATCCAATGATCATGCTTTGGCTCTACCTGTAACTGACTGAGAATATTTACTACAAATCAAATGCCTAGTCGATTATTTACCAAATACATCAGCGAGCCAATCATTTGTCTATATCTTGTCGGATCCACCGGGCTTGATTCATAAATTCTTAGCCTTTTCAAGTTTGTGATCATAGGGGTTATCATAAGTATGCAATCCATCATGTCAACCTCTTTAGCATCTCGATCACATACTTTCCTTAACATAGATAGATCTCATCAGGTCCTTGCGAAACTTCCAACCCCAAATAATAATGCATCAACCCTAGATCCTTCATATCGAATTCTGCTGCTAGTTGCTTCTTGCACTCTTGAATATGATCTTCCACACCTATCAAGAGAAAATCTTCTACTTATAAAAAAATGATTATAGGCTCATCCTTCACAACCTTGATATAGAGGTTCAAATCAACATAACTCTTCAAGAAGCTCAATCTTTGTAGATATGCATCAATCCTAGCATACCATGCCCTTGGTGCGTGCTTAAGGCCATATAATGCCTTCTTCAACCTTCAGACATAAATCTATCTATCTTTAACTTCAAATCCCAAGGGTTGTTCTATATAGCCTTCCTCATCGATTGTGCCATTCAGGAATGCTGTCTTGACATCCATTTGATGGATGTTCCATCCCATCGATGCTGCCAAAGAGACCAACAAATGTATACTTGTATACCTTGCTGTAAGTGCAAATGTCTCTTCATGATTGATGCCTTCTTGTTGAGAGAAGCCCCAAGCCACAAATCTTGCCTTATATTTATCAATACTTCCATTTGCTGCATGTTTAATCTTGTAGAGACACTTGGAAGTTACCACAAATTTGTCTTTAGGCCTAGGTACGATCTCCCAAACTCTATTTGTCATTATAGATTGATACTCTTCATTCATGGCATCTTTCCATTTTTGATGTTTGATAATGTCTTCAAAGGTGGATGATTTTTGCTTCTATTAACTTTGTCATACAGGTTGCATACCCTGAATATCTTTTGGGCTTCTTACTTTCCCTGAAAGTGCCCTTGGCTACTCCATGTCCTTCTGCATCTAGAAGACTAGACTTCAACCAATTAGGTCTCTTTTTTCTTTCAGGGATGATCACAGGTTGCACAGGCTCATTGGGACATTCTTCTTCATGATTTGAGTTTTCTTCCTCCCTAATACATTCATCCTCAAATATTGGAAGTTCTTCATAATCAGAGTCCATCAGGGGGTCCTCTGATTTCTTAAATGCAATTCTTTCATCAAAGATTACATCTCGACTTACGTCTTTGAAGTATTGCTGTAGCTAACAAACATCCCCTTCATGCTTGTAGGATCCAATTTATTTCTCTTATCCTTTGGAATGTGAATATAGACATGACAACCAAATATTCGGAGATGTTCTGCGCTTGGTTTCTTCCCAGTGAATGCTTCTTCGAGAGTCATGTTGTCTAGTGATCTGTGAGTTCTTCAATTTTGAATATATACAACAACCTTTGTTGCTTCACCCCACAAAAATTTTGGCAAGTCTTGGTCATGTGACATGGCTCTTACACTTTCTTCAATAGATTGATTCTTTTGTTCAACAACTCCATTTTGTTCGGGATTGTATGGGACTATCAACTCCCTCTTAATCCCAGCTGTTGAAATATGTAACTAGGTTGGGTCTTCATAATGAGATATGTAATCGTGATTTTTAGTTTTTAATGAAGTAAGAAAAATAAATTTATTATTATTGATCTTGAGGCATGGGTTTCATGCTCAAGGGAAATTTATTTTTAGGTCAAACACCCATTGGGTGCTTCTAGGTTTGTCATAAAAGTCTATTGAATCAGTGTCATGTATAAAAAGCCCGTTTGGGGCATACTACATATTGTAAAGAAATTATTTGAGTCAAGAAAGAGTAAAAAATAACCCTCCAAGGTCAAGTCAAGGACTACCAAACAAGTCGGCCTACACAAGCAACAAGTCGGCCATTAAACAATGGCAAGTCGGCCTAATATCAAGTGACTAGATGCCTATATATAGAGAGCACTCAATGTCATTCTAGAGATTTAGAAGCACTCGACGTCATTCTAGAGACACACTCAAGCATCAAGAAGAGTTCGACCAGGGTGAAAAAAGAGCCAAATACCCAACGAAGGAAGTGTTGACCCTGCCGCCTACACCTACCTACAAGTTAGTGAGAAAGCCTTCAACCCCACAAGGTGTGGTTGGTGGCAGGGAAGTTAGAGAAGGGCCTGCTACTCTAATCTCGACTCTCTTCGTTTGAGCTATATCCTAGGTTAGCTAAGGGGGGTGGTCCCTAATGAAAAATTAATTTAAAAAGGATGTGAGTTTCTAGGAGAATTGTTAGAGTTAAATAGATTATCTCTTTAAGATTTATAAGCAAAAAATTTATATGAGCAATAACCATCATAAGATAAGTACGAAATACATAAACAACCAGTGCCTTCCAAGTATTTGCTTTTTAAGAAATGAAATTGCATTTTGCTTAAAATGAAGTAAAATGTTTTTAAATGGAAAGCCAAAGTAACTCTGCAAGTTTGAAACATGAAACACTAAATTGTTAGCGCAAGATATTATAAATGCTTTCAAGATGAATATGTCTACAAATCAAAGCATGGAAACTATCTCGCCCAAAAGGATACAAAAATAACTCAAATGTTAGACCAAGATGACAACAAAGTATGTTACAAAAATAATCTACAAGAGGCTAGGCCAAAGAGTATGAGCAAGCTCACCCCTTTGACTAGCCATGACTGAGCTCTTTGAAATAGTCAGATATTGATAAATGAACTACAATACGTAAAAAATATATTTTTCCAAGTTTGATATTTTGATGCAAGAAATAAAAGCTTTAAGAAACTTGAAAGAATCCTTGCAAGACACAAATAAGATATAGAGGAGACTTTGGAATTCAAAACATGCAGGTTCTCCTTGAATATTTTTCAAGAATGGGTTGATTCCTCTGAGAATTTCCCCTCACGCTTGAAAAGCTTGACCAAATAATGATTCATCTACAAAACTTCACAAATCATTAAATTGACACAAAATTAAATAAGTGCAGTGGAAAGAATTCCTAGAGATACATCTGTAATCCACTAGAAGATTTCTTTTCCTAAAGCAAATAATTAATTCTTATGCTAATATGAGATCACTGCATACTAACACAACTTGAAACAAGAATGAAAGAATAATGACATAAGGAAATAAACAGAAGCATAACAAGTAGTCAAGAATTTACCACACATAAGAGAAGAACACCATCACACTTTACCCCAAAAACTATTGTATTATATTGCAAGTAGTGAATACAATCCCGCAGAGTCTCCTCAAGCACTAGCTCGTATTACATGATACAATGTGAGAGCCCATGGCTCTATTATATAGTGAGCTGGGAGCAAATCCCAATTAAGAATGACAATGACAAATGGCATTGGAGCCAATTCCAATGTAGAAGTGATTAAACAAGTGGCATTGGAGCTCCATTCAACAATTTCAAAAGCCAAATGTTGACCACTAGAGTGGCACCTGATGATTATATGAAGGCTGCACGCCCAAGGATGATCTAGAGGACAGGTGTACCATCATATATCATCAATCAACAAAGTTTTTTAACTTTACTTCTATCTTCTCATCATCTTTCTTGTATCGAGATTCCACACCCCACGGGGAATTGTAATAAGTGATACTAATAATGACGAGTTTTTGAGTTTGTAACAGGCCTAGGATGTTGGGACTCGATCACCAAACGAGTACACCTTGGAATGTTTTTTTTATCTAGTTAATTATCCCTTCTTTTTCAGAGGCAGATAATTTTTTGGGTTTTTTCACTTACTTTTTACCCCAAAGTCAGGGTGACAGTTTGAAGGTTGAACCCTTAACACATCTTAGTGTTTAGAGTCGATGTATATTATCATACTAGATCACACAATTTTTTTTTTGGAATTTGGTTAGGTCTAGGTAGTCATTTTAAATTTTTTTTAGATTTCCCGTAGGTCAAAAATTGTAAATAAAATTGTACTTGTAATGTAATAAGTGATGTTTAGAGAAGTTGTATGGGGTATGAGTAATGAAATTTACACCTCTCACCCTCAACTTTCTACTATGACACATTTTGATGGGCTAAAAATGTGTTTTGAACCCTCAAAACCCACTTTTCCTAAGTTTAGTGGGAAATTTCGCAATTAATTAAGCCCCAAAATTAAATAAATGGAGAAATATAAATATCTACACATGCTAAATGTTGTGGAAATGAGGTGGAAAATTATGGGGGAGTTAAAGTGAAGTTCCAAGGTGATGTGGACTCCTAAAATCAAAGAAAGGACATGTGCTCAAATAAAATTGAATTTCTGGCTTTAAAGGAGAAAGCTGCTTACTTGGAAATTCGAATTTGTAAAGTTAATGCACATTTGGGAGAATATTTGGTGGAGATTTTTGTGGGAAATTGTCCTCACATCGTTTACCACCCATATACACTTGTCATTCTATTATAAAATTCGAATTTGGCACATAAGGGAAGAAGAAAATGATGTCCACTTGCCAAAATTCGATTTTTACACTTGGCATTGGAGCTCCATTCAACAAATTCAAATTTCTCTTTGGGTTTGTCACCTCATGCCACTTGTTTAATCACTTCTACATTGGGATTGGCTCCAATGCCATTTTTCATTGTCATTTTTCATTGGGATTTGCTCCCAACTCTCTATATAATAGAGCCATGGGTTCTCACATCGTATCATAGAACGAGCTATTGGGCTTACAGAGACTCTGCTGGATTTTGTATTCACCTTTCATATAATAAAAGAGACTTTGGGGTACTATTGTGTTGGTGTTCTCCTTCCATTTCTTGAGGTAATGTTATTTCAACTGTTGTGTTTTACTATCTACATGTATGTTGGATTATGCTGGTTATCTTTTTGCCACTTTTTCGGATTAACATATGCAAGCTACCTTGTATGGTTTTTGGGTTAGAGAAATACTCTAGGAAGAGGAGCACCAAAAGATTTTTGGTGAAATCTCTAGTGTTCTCCTCCATTGTATAATCTAATCCCTTGTGATTGCTGACATCTTTTTCCAAATGTGTAGAGATCTTTAGATTTGGTTGAAGGATTTACTTGGGCGTGGGGTAGCTCTCCAATAGATGAACTAACTCCCAAGATCAAGAATAGAAGGATCAAACCAGTTTGCCTCAAGGATCTCATCAAATGATTTTGAAAGAGGGAGTTTCCTTTCCTCTAGCCTACTAAGATCATATAAATTTAAATTAAATATATATATATATTTTTTTATCAATATCTTGTGCTTTCAAGGATTTTATTTGCTACCTAGAGCATTGTTTTAACTAGAGAAGTATGGAGTTCTACTTGCATGTTTTGATCTAGTTCTTGTACACTAATTGTAGATTATCATTTTTACTCTTTCATGTCATATTTGTCTCCATTTCAGGATTGCTTTGCTTTGAATTTTTGAAGCATTCTACTTTTGTTTTAAGCAAAATACAATTTCATTTCTTAAAGAGAAAATACTTGGAAGACACTGGTTGTTTATCTATTTCATGCTTACCTTGTGATGGTTATTGCTCATATCAGTTTTTGCTTATAAATCTTAGAGAAATAATCTATGTAACTCTAACAATTCTTCTAGAAATTCACATCCCTTTTTAACTTAACTTTTCATTAAGGACCACCCCCCTTAGCTAACCTAGGAGATAGCTTAAACAGAGAGAGAAGGGATTTAGTGTGACAACCCCTTCTCTGAGTTCCCTGCTAGCAACCACACTTTGTAGGGTTGAAGGCTTTTCTCATTGACTTGTAGGTAGGTGTAATCGGCAGGGTCATCATGAAGGAGAAAGAAGAAGAAGCATTCTTGATCTATTTTTGGGCTACACTTCCTCCACAAGTGCGAAGATAAGGGCATCATTATGAAGCAGCATAAGTCGAAGAGTGCAGTCACAAAAGGGAGCTGAAGTTGGGTCAAATAAGGTCAAATTAGTAAGACGATTTGTCAAGGAAAGGAGTTTGGGTCAAGCGAAGTCAAAATGAGGAGAATTTGTCCATATTCCAACCACACGTGTGACCTATGGTTTCTCCATAGGAGGCCGAGATTGCAGATCTGCAATAGCTAGCAAAAATTCTGAGTTAGGGCTGAAATTTGAAGTTGTGGTACAATTTTGACCAGGGTTGACTTGGAGAAGGAGAAGTTCATCAAGAAGAGATGTTGACTTGGTCTTGGAGTGGTTATTGGTTAAGGGTCTAGGTCTTGGAATTCGTCAATTGAAAATTCTATAAGAAGAATAATTCTGTGGGTTTTCCTCTCAAGATGGAGAGATTTTGGCCTTCGGTGATCACCTATATCTTGTGTCTTTTGTCTCATTGTTCTTTATGGTTTGATAGTTGTTTGCTGAAGAAGTACACGTAATAATAATTAAGTTGAAGAGGAATCCAACTAAGAAAAGTAAAAAGTCTTCACAAGTAGTTATCATTAATAGAGAATTCTCCTGTATCTAGCTGCCGTAGATTTCTCAACATGGTATCCGAGCTAAGGTGACAAGTCAAGGAAGGGATGCTCATCAAAGGACAATCAAGAATTGAAGTACTAATAGATCATCAAAGGCATTAATCATCATGAAGGGACACTCACCCCAAGAGCACCTTAAGGACAAGGATCACATCATCATCTTGAAGGAAGTCAAAACTCTAGTTCGTTCAAAAAAGGCATATGCACTTAAAGCATTCTTGGGAACGTTGCTCAATCATCAGTTTTTGAAGGAAGACATCTTCATCAAGAAGAAATCATCTATTACCAATATCACTATTAAAATCAAGAAGATAATAGGTTGAAGATACTGTCATCAAGGAGTATCTTCATAAGTAAGTATATTTATGTCTACATTTGAATCTATCAAAATGTATTTTTGCAAGGAAAACAACAATTTGGTTGGTGCTTCAAACTTTCTTGCTTGGAAGAAAGGCACAAATCTGAATCTTATAGAAAATGAAGTCATGGAACATGTTAAAGGCTCAATCTCTAAACCTCCAAAGGAAGAAGCTCAAGCACTTACAAAGTTCGTGAAAGTGGAAGTAAGGGCTCAGATGATTCTCATAGAATCCATTAAGGATCCCCTCATTCCCTACGTATCAATATTAGAAACTTCAAAAGAAATATATGACAAACTTGTAGAATTGTTCTCTGCTATCACTACAGGAGAAGTGATCTCGTTAAGACAAGAACTCTATAAGATGAAGATATCGAAAGAATAAGGAATAACCTCATACATTATGAGGATGTCTAAAATAAGGGACTAACTGTAAGAGTTGGGAGAAATAATTTCTGACAAGGAAATGACTACCATAATGTTCAATGCACTACCGAGGAATGGGGCAACTTCAATCCAACATCTAAGGGAGGAAGGAAGCTACTCCATTCAATGAACTATGGTCACTATGCAAGATAAAAGAAACCAGGTTGAAGGCACAAAGTGATGTAGGATCAAGTGACCAAGCTCAAGCATTTGCTGCAATGGCTAGAGGAAAAGGGAAGATTGGGAAGCTTGGTCCTTAGAAAAAGATGAAGAACATGTTGAAGGTTCAATGCTGTGGATGTCATGAATATGGGCACTACAAGGGAGATTGTCCAAAGCTCAAGATGGACAATAAGAAAAGAGGAAGGGAAGAATCCCATATCACTAAAGAAGTGGAAGAAGCTGAAAATAAGAAATCCAAGAAAGAGGAACTAAAAGATCTCTACTATGATTGAGATAGTCTTCCTCACCTAGTTCTTTTCAAGTTTTCTGTTGTAAAGTATAACTATCATGGTAGGAATCATTAGAAGCATGATAGGATGCATCATGTTAGGAGATGGCATCATAGGAGCATACGATTGAAAGCAAGAGCTCGTGACATCATCATAAAGAAGCATGAAAGGTAGCTGGAATAGAAGTCTATAGCAGTCACCTATACAAGGATGTAGCTCTTGGTAACCTCATTAGAAGCATAAGTAGTACTTATGAGAAGAAGAAAGTTATGTAGTATAAAGATCATCATACATTATTCAAAAGGAGCATTTGCAAGATGAGGATGATCAAGATCCTCCTTTGGAATCTTCATTGGAAGGTTCACCTACTGGAAGAAGCAAGTGTCTCGCCGAGAATTCCACCTTGTATGGGATTCATGGGATGATGGTGTGATGTCAAAAGAAGTGAAGCAAGTCAAGGTGATTGAAGTTTCTTCAATCAAGGAAGCTGCTAGAGGATGTCTAGATGACCAAAAGGAAGAGATGAGGTATGTATGCTTGTATTTGATAAAATTGAGTCATGTCATATAGTTGCAGATAGCATGGATAAATGCTCTACCTCATGAGCATGATCAAGAGAAGGGGATCTCCTCTTTTGGAATGATGCAAGAAGGTGTCGTTCACATATTGACTAGATGAAATCAACATAATAAGTCCTCATATGGAATATGAGGTGGTTGAAAAAAATGAAGGGACTATGGATGGAAGTTCCTAGGAAGAAATATGTGAAGAAAGTAAGGAGAGATCATGAAAGATGCAACTATGGTCACATAGAAGAGGAAATCAACATCCGATGACTAGAAGGATTGACCATGACATCTCCATGGAAAAGGTATGAAGACTCCGATGAAGTTTGGAAAGGAAAGAGACTCTTGACATTTAATATTTTTGGAGATGTGTCAATATGTATGCAGGATGTTTGATGTTACAACAAAGCAGATGTCATGATGAAAAGACCATCACAAAGGTAATTTTGATTTAATGTTCATTCTTGATTTTTGAACAATATCTGGATGGGCTAATACAAGGCTACCAAAGGAAGAGCCGTAAATATCATCTACAATTGATACTCATGTGGTGGGATGAAAGATCCTGAAGGAAACATGATGTGAAGAGGGTAGCAAGGTATGGAGGAAGGCCAGATATGGACTAATGGATCTCTTTCTGATGAAAGGAAAGCTAGATATGGACTAATGGATCTCTTTCTGATGAAAGGAAAGCTAGATATGGACTAATGGATCTCTTTCTGATGAAAGGAAGGATGACATTATTGACATGATTCATAAATGAAAGTGATGGATGGTTTGTGCCCTACGAAAAAGTCCCAAAAGATGAATACTCCATATCAAAGAAGATGAAATTCATGACGTTGAAAGAGGGAGCCCCTCAAGCAGCTAATTGAACCATGATCTCCACATAAAAGAGTTGCTAGAAGCAGGTTCTTGGATAAGAGGTAGCTTGGTAAAACCCCTGGATAAGAGGGAGCTTGAGTACATTCCTTTTATACGAATGGGTACATTCCTTCATAGGAATGGATATATCCTCCTTAATTGAGAGGAAGAGATAGACACATCATTCTTGTCTTCGCTTGGGAAGAAAGAATGGTAGATTGGGTAAGCATCTGGCATCCGATACTCTTTGAGGATGTGGTAGGGCATCCAAGATAAGAGTAATCGTAGAGGATTGATATTCTTTGAGGGCTGGGAATCCAAGATAAGAATAGTCTTGGTGGAACATACTTTGAGAGAACATGGTTGGGGTATATTCCGAGAGAGACAATGATGAGGGTGTCTATAAATCATTGATCTTGCCAGCATTGTGCTTTGATCTTGTGGAGAGATAGAGTTGTTAGTCAAGGCCTTGCTATGTAACAATGCTGGATGATATGATGCTATATAGATGGGTTACCAATCTGACTCTTCGTATGAGAATTCTTCAGATTGAGAATGTCCAAGTACCTTGTATGGATTATGAATACCTCCCTTGTTAAGAGGGAGTGTTGAAATATGTAACTAGGTTCGGTCTTCATAATGACATATGTAATCATCATTTTATGCATTTAATGAAATAAGTAAAATAAATTTATTATTGTTGATCTTAAGGCATGGGTTTCATGCTTAAGGGAATTTTTGTTTTAGGTCAAACACCCATTGAGTGCTTCTAGGTTTGTCATAAAAGTCTATTGAGTCATTGTCATGTATAAAAGACCCATTTGGGGCATGTTTCATATTGCAAAGAAATATTTTGAGTCAAGAAAGAGTAAAAAATAATCCTCCAACGTCAAGTCAAGGGCTACCAAACAAGTCGGCCCACACAAGCAACTAGTCGGCCTAAAACAGTGACAAGTTGGCTTAATATCAAGTGACTAGATACCTATATATAGAGAGCACTTGACCTTATTCTAGAGACACACTCAAGCATCAAGAAGAGTTCGACCAAGGTGAAGAAAAGAGCCTAATACCTAGCGAAGGAAGGAGAAAGAAGAAGAAGCATTTTTGATATGTTTTGGGGCTACAATTCCTCCACATGTGCGAAGATAAAGGCATCATTCCGAAGAAACACAAGTCGAAAAGTACAGTCACAAAAGGGAGCCGAAGTTGGGTCAAAGAAGGTCAAATTAACAAGCCAAATTATCAAGTAAAGCAGTCTAGGTCAAGCGATGTCAAAAGGAGGAGAATATGTCAGTATTCCAGCCACACGTGTGACCTAGGGTTTGTATAGAAGAGGCCGAAATTGCAGGTCTGTAACAGCTAGCCAAAATTCTGAGTTAGGGCTTAAATCTGAAGTTGTGGTACAAGTTTGACCAACGTTGACTTGGAGAAGGAGAAGTTCATTGAGAAGAAGCATTGACTTGGTCTTGGAGTGGTTATTGGTGTCTTGGAGTGGTTATTGGTCAAGGGTCTAGGTCTTGGAATTCGTCAATTGAAGATTTTATAAGAAGAAGAATTTTGTGGGTTTTCCTCTCAAGATTGGAGAGGTTTTGGCCCTGGTTGATCACTTATATCTCGTGTCCTTTTTCTCATTGTTCTTTATGGTTTGATAGCTGTTTGATGAAGAAGAAAACATAATAATAATTAAGTTGAAGAATTTAACTAAGAAAAGCAAAAAGTCTTCACAAACAGTTATCATTAATATAGAGATCTCTTGTATCTAGCTGCCTTGGATTTCTCAACACCAGCCTCCTTACAAAAAGCTATGAGTTCCTTTGAAGTGTATTCTCCTCCATTGTCGAATCTTAAGATCTTTATCCTTCTTTCTGCAAGGTTTTCCACTTCAGCTTTGAATTCTTGAAATTTGTTGAATACTTCATCCTTGGTCTTTAGCAAATAGACCCAAGTTTTCCTTGAGTGGTCTTCAATGAATGTTACATAATACATATGACCTCCAGGAAACTTTGTACACATAAGACCACAAACATTCAAATGAATGAGATCCATAATTTTTTTTGTCCTTGAAGCACTGCTTCCAAATGGTCTGTTGACATTTTTACCTAATGCACATCCCTTGCATACTCCATGATCCTACTTGAGTTCAGGGATTCCATTCACCATTGAATTTAGAGCACCATTGAATTTAGAGTTGGTAAGATTTTGTAGTGAAGTTGACTAAACCTTCTATGCCAAAGTTCACAAGTGTTGGAAAATGTAACTAGGTTCGATCTTCCTTAATGTATTTGGGTCCTCATGTAATGTACTTGTCAAAAGAATAAAGAGAATAATTTTTATTATTGTATCAATGACTTATTAAAGCATGGGTTTCATGCTTGGGTCATCATTTTATTAGTCAAATTCCCCATTATGGACTCCTAGGATTAATATTGAGTCTATAGAGTCATTGTACAGTTAAAGAGACCCTTCTTGGGCTTTTGAATCACGTAAAAAGGTTTAGTATTGAGTCAAATATAATTTATGTAACGTCCACACCAAGTTGTCCTAGAAGAGATCAAGTCGGCCTAAGGAAACTAATTCGATCTCACTTGGAGCCTATAAATAGAAGGAAGTCGAATTCATTTGGAGAATCTCATCTCAAGCTAGTTCGATATCCCTAAGGAAGCTGGAGAAGTGCGGAGTAGGAAGAAGAGGCCTAAAGGAAGTGCGAGTTGGGTCAAGTCTAAGGAGAAGAAGAAAATCGAAGTTTTGAACCTACTCTCTCTTTGTTTTGTGCCCTAGTTTGGGAGACCGAAGTCTTCCAAGTATTGGTGCTGCCAGTTGCTGCTTGATGTCGTAAGTTGTTGCATAGTCAAAGTTGCTGGGGTAGAAGTGTTACTACAAAAGGGTCGAAGATCTGGAAGGTTGACTTGGTGTGGAGGGAAGGTTTGGTCTTTGTCTAGGTTGAAGAGTTTCAAAGAATGCTATTGAAGGAAGATAATTTTTGATTGGGTTTTCCCCTCGAGGGGGGTTTTGCCCTGGCATAGTGCCTACATCTTGTGTCTATTGTTTTGTACTCTTCATACACACAAAATATGGTAATTTTTTTTTTTCTACGTTAAGACTAACCCAAGTACCCACGGGGATTTGAACCGGTGACCTATCGCAAGGAGTGCCTTAACAGCGCACCCATTCACCGTCAATCCAAAGCCCCGTAGGCCACACAAAATATGGTAATTGCTTGATGAAAGATAAGATAATAAAGAAGTAAAAGAAGCCAACATAACTCACAAGTAATTATCAAGCAAGAGGAATCAAACCTTGATCTACTTGCATTGATTTCTCAACATGGTATCAAAGCTAAGGTCAGGAAAAGTTGAAGATCACTTTGTTGGCATGGATTCTCCCTCTTTAATGAACTACATAAGGATGGGTATCAACAGTGTTGGAAGCTGGATCGAGAAGGTCATCTAGTACTTATTCAACAAGGTCAAAAGTCAAGGATTCTTGGCTGCTCTTACAGGTTCTCTTTGTGATGACAATGCATGTATAATTGATAGAGGAGCATCAAGACACATGATAGGAGAAAGTAAACAACTTCATACACTATCAAAGGAGTCATCTCCGCATGAAGTGGATTTGGGTGCTAACAAAAGCTATGCTATTAGAGGCCTGGGATCAACATCGTTGAAGCTGGAAAATGGATCGAAGCTGCACCTCATCAGCATTCTATATGTTCCATGTTTGAAAAAGAATTTGCTTTCTATTTCTTGTTTAGAAGATAAAGGGGAGAGAGTTGCTTTTGTTGATGGAAAAGTATTGGTTTGGGGAAAAGACTCTAGCATTGATAAGGCTAGGGTTATTGGAGTTTGTGAAGGAAGCCTTTATAGAGTTATTACACCACCTCCTCAAGCTTTGGTTCACATGGAAATCGATCCCATTGAGCTATGGCATAGGCGGTATGGTCATCTACATTATAAGGTCATCCCCACTCTTAGTCAATTGGTTCATGGCATCCCCAACATGAAGTTAGATCATGAAGGTGTGTGCAAGGGATGTTCTTTGGGAAAGCATACAAGAAAGCCATTTCCGAATAGTGAAACTAGGTCTAAATAGATACTAGACCTCATTCATTCTAATATGTGTGGGCCCATGTTTAACAAATCACTTGGAGGTCACCTCTACTATGTGACATTCTTTGATGACCATTCTAGAAAGAGATGGCTATACCTTCTCAACACAAAAGATGAAGTGTTTGAAAAATTCAAGGAGTTTAGGTCTGAAGTGGAAACCCTAACCGAAAGAAAGATAAGAACTCAAGGTTCGACAATGGTGGGGAATACATTTCTAAGGAATTGATTGCATAGTAAGGAAGCAAGAATTAAGAGGGAGCTCATTGTTCCCTATTATCCCAAACAAAATGGAGTGGCCGAAAGGAAGAATAGGTCAATTGAAGAAGGCAATCGAACAATGCTCCTTGATCAAGACCTACCAAAATTTTTATGGGGAGAAGCAACAATGACATCCATGTATATTCAAAATAGAAGTCCTCATAGAAGTCTTAATAATACAACACATGAAGAAGTATTCATAGGAAAGAAGCTGAGTGTGGATCACCTCCGAATCTTTGGAAGTCCAACATACATCCATGTTCCAAAGGACAAGCCAAAGAAGTTAGATTCTACTAGTATCAAGGGAATATTCGTTGGATATGTAACTAGGTTCGGTCTTCATAATGACATGTAATTTTGATTTTTGTAAATGATGAAAAGAAGAAAAATAAAATTATTATTATGCTTGCTTCATGGGCTTCATGAGCAAGGGATTTTATGCTTATATGGCTTCCATTGTGAGCCTTTAGGATTTGTCAAAAGAGTTAATGTCATGTATGAAGAACCCTTCTTGGGCATGTTATAGATTTATATAAGTCTATAGGATTGTCAAATAGCCCTCCAAAACAAGCTCTAGTTACTCCTCTTCAAGTTGGCCTTAAGACAAAGTAAAGAACTCATGTCAGCTCAGCTTATGGAGACACACCTATTCGGATAGCACAAGTCCGCTTATTTATGGGATAACAACTATATATGGCCGTGTAGGGTATTCACATATATACATTCAACAAGCTTAGACATCTCTCTATAATTCGGGTGAACAGTGGAATGCCAAGTTCAGATCATAGTTTAGATGTAAAAGAAGGAACTTAGATAGATGAGGAAGGGACAACGAGGATCCTTTTTTTGGGGCTAATCATAGAAACAAAACTTCAGATTTTTTAGTGAAGGTCTCGGTGCTACAGTAGAGGAACATGGTTCAGACAAGGGTATATATACCATAGTTCAGTGCTATGTAGAAGCCAGAGTTTGGTGCCATGTAGATGCCATAGCTCAATGCTAGTTTGGTTCTTTGAAGGAGCTACTGTTCAGTAATATATCACAATGTTTCAGTGCTGCTACAATGATGAAATTTCTGTGAATTATAGTGATGTGTTTTGGTGCCATCTCAAGTATGTCTACAGTTCGTTGCTATCACAGTATGCTCAGATATGAGATGATCTCAGTGCTAAGAAGGTTGAAGCGAAAGAGGAGTCAAGAAGAAGAAAATGGCAGAAGACAGTTAAGAGAACTAGTGTCTTGGTCTTGGAGTGGCTAATAGGTCAAGGGTCTTTGTCTTGGTATTCGTCAATTGGAATTGGAATCCCTATAAGAAGAATTTTTGCGGCTTTTCCTCTCAAACACTGAGAGGTTTTGGCCCTAGTTGATAACCTACATTCTGTGTCTCTTGTCTATTTATGTTCATGCATTGGTAGCTGTTTGATGAAGAAGAACACTAATAACTTAAGCAACAAGAAGATCGTAATCTAATGTAGTAAAAGGCACTCACAAGCAATTACTAGTTAAGAGAAACCACCTAATTCATGATGCCCTAGATTTCTCAACATGGTATAAGAGCTAAGGTGACTAAGTCAAAGGAAGGGCATCTAATCAAAGAGACACTCAAGGATCGAGTTTCAAGAAAGGCATTAAAGCAAGTTGAAGGATATAAAAGTGAAGCCGAGATCTACATCAAAGCATCAAACCCTAGATCGAAGAAGAAGTCTACACCATTAAAAGTCTTGGGATCCTCTAGTCATCATCAAACATGACCCTCATCAAGTTGAAGAGATCTACAAAGCAAGGTAGCCCGAAGTATAAACATCCAAGGGAAGCACTACAAGGACAAAGATCACATCATCTTGGAGAAAGTCGAAACCCTAGAAACATTTCTGGGATCTGCACTTATTCACCACTGAAGAAGTCGAAGTATCTTGAAGGCTAGTTATCCAAAGAAGGCTAAAGGCATTTTCATCATATTTAAAGGGCTATAAGGCAAGTTCGCTCTCATTAAAGAAAGGACCCCTCCCTTATCCTTAAAGAAGATCATCTGAGGAAGCATTAAGACATCATCATCAAAGGGAGCTAGATCAAAGGCGTTGTCATCATAAAAGGCACAATCTCCTTTTATTGAAGAAGGGATTTCATTTGGAAGAAGATCATCCAAAAGGGCACTAATACATCTTCATCAACTGCCATCAAAGGGATCAAGTTGAAGATTTCATCTTCACTTATCAAGTAAGTATCTTTTATTCTATAATCTAATCTAGTAAAATGACTTTGTTTTGCAAGGAGATCGATAAGATGGTTGGGTCATCGAACTTCCTTGCATGGAAAAGGAGCATAGACACAGTCCTCGAAGAAAGTGAAGTCATTGATCGTATCTGTGGAAAAGTCTTGAAACCCTCTGGAGGACAAGCATAATTTGAATACATGGAAAGGGATCAAAGGGCTCAAGGGATTCTTATGAAATCAGTCAAAGGTCCCCTCATTCCCTATATAGCAGGATTGGAGACATCGAAAGAGATATATGATAATTTGGTAGAACTATTCTCTGAAGATGCAATAAGAAAGGTCATATCACTTAGATCTGATCTACACAAATTGAAGTTAATAAAGGATGAAGGGATATCTTCACAAGATCTCAACTACAAGATTTGGGAGAGAGAATTTTAGATAAGGAAATGATCTCCTTTGTTCTAAATGCACCAATTGATGAGCAAGGTAACACCTATGAGGATAAGAAAGCTATCCCATTCAACAACTTGTGGTATCTATGCAAGATAGAAGAAGACAGGTTGTGAGCAAAAGGTCTTCAAACATTTATCGGAAGGAAGGGGAAGTTTGGAAAATTTGGTCCTCAGAAAGGAATGAAGAACATATCAATGCACTTTAATTCACCCTGGCGACTCCATTGTAATCCTAATATGCAAAATCTTGAAAAGTGGACCATTGTAAAAGAGAGATTAATCTTGGTCTTACATTTGCAAAACTCAATTACTAAGACCTTCAAGAACTACAAAAGGGTATGGATAAAAATGCTAAAATTTATCAAGATTTATTGGAGGATATGGATAAGGAATTCATGCTCATGTTTTAGAGGTCAACACAAAAGCAACTCTACATAATAAGGTGTGCCTATGAGAACGATCCTAGTCGTCTCCTTGACCTTGCTGGCATAAACTATGCTTTTAATATTTTGACTGATCTAATCAATAACAAATATTATAACCAATCGCAAAGCCCCACAAAAGGTGATCAATTGGATGATCAAGATGACATTGAAGAAAGTTCAAGTATGAAGGATCATCATCAAAGTGAGGAATATATGGAAGAGTGAAATCAATCTGAAGAAGTTGGAGAGGACCTTGGGGATCTAATGATGAGTAGGAAGATGAGTCCTTGTCAGGTTCACATGACGAAAAGGATGATTCTGAGAACGCGTGTTAAGAAGGATGAATATATGGATGGTGAAGTTGAGACTAACCTTACTTTTCTCAAGGATCTTACTCCCGATGACTCTCCTTTTGAGAACTTTGAGGAAGGTGATCCCATTATCCCCTTGGAAGATGACATGGAAGATTACTTCCACATTGAAAAGGAGAAATGGGAAATTGTTGGTCCTCAATTTGATTGTGCTCCCATTTATGACACCGACAAGGAGGATGAGGCTGAGATTGGTCTTCCCTTTTTTTCCGGGCATTATTTATGATGATATATCAATCAATAACCTTGGGAAGGAGAGTTATTATTTTCCCTTGCATGAAGAGGGGTAGTGGGAAGTAATTGATTCTCCATTTAGCAGAGACCCAATCTTTGATACTAATAAGGGGGAAATCGGTAAGGCTCCTACCCATCCTCCTTATAATTCTATATTCAAATCACTTGTGCCTTTAGACTATGATTTTGGGGAAGAAAAACCCGTTGAATATAATACTTCATTCTCCCCTTTGCCTTTACCTCTTGTTCATCATCTTGAGTCTTCCTCAGGTAATTCTCTCACCCCTTTTTAGATGATCTCCAGTGAACATGGCCCCCTTTACTTTCCCAGGTATGATGTTGAGGAAGACCCATCCATTAGTTATATCGCTTCTTCCCCCTCATACCCCCAAGATTGTGAACACAATCACTTCATTGAGCAACCAATAAGTTGCCCACTTCTGCGTCCCAAGTCTCCTTTCTCTTCCCATCATGACCTTGTGGCATCCATGAATAATACTACAAACAATGATTGTGATAGGGAGTTCTTGAGAGTGATCATTCATTCCACCATTGTGTATTTAGAGGGAAAGCCCCACACTTCTAAATTGACTTATTTTCCTAGGGCTCCTTGTGTTGGAAAATATAACTATGTTCAGTCTTCATTTAATGTATTTGAGTCATCATGTAATGTACTTACCAAAAGAATAAGGAAAGGAATTATTATTATTATTATTGTGACTAATTAAAGCATGGGTTTCATGCTTGGGTCACCATGTTTTAGGTCAAGGTCCCCATTGAGGACTTCTAGGATTTATCTTGAGTCAATAGAGTCACTGCACTTTTAAAGAGACCGTTCTTGGGCCTTTGAATCATGTAAAATGGTTAAAGATTGAGTCAAATATAATTTATGTATCCTCCACATCAAGTCGGCCAAGAAGAAGATCAAGTTGACCTAAGGACCCTATTCGAACTCACATGGAGCCTATAAATACAGGCACATCGAATTCATTTGGAACACACTCTCCCACAAGAAGTTTGATATCTCTTGTAGTTGGGAAAAGTGTGAAGTATGTTGCTGGGAAGCCGAAAGAAGTGCGAGTTGGGTGGAATCTAAGGAGAAGAAGAAAATCAAAATTTTGGTGCCTCTCTGTCTCTATTTCGTGCCCTAGATTGGAGATCAAAGTCTTCCAAGTTTCATTGTTGCTGGAAGCTGCCAATTGCCAAAAGCTTCTGCCTAGTCGAAGTTGCTTGAAAGGGGTCGAAATTCTGGGAGGTTGACTTGGTGTGGAGGGAAGGTTTGGTCTTGGTCTAGGGTGAAGAGTCTCAAAGAATACTATTGGAAGGAAGAATTTCTTGATTGGGTTTTCCTCCCGGGGGGGGGGGGGGGGGGGGGGGGGGGGCGTTTGCCCTGGCATATTGCCTACATTTGGTGTCTATTATTTTATGTTCTGCTGCTTTGGTAATTTATTGATGAACTAAAAGAAAGAAGATATAAATAATCGTAATAACAAGAAACATCGCAAATAATTATCAAAACTAAGAAAATGTTTTTTGCCTTTTTGATTTTATAACATGGTATTAGAGCTTTGGTGAAGAAGGAAGAAAAAGGCAGTCTCAAGCACTTGATTAGGGAACCATTCAAAAGGATTATCTTAGGGAAGGAGTCCACTATATTCAAGGAAGATGTCTATCAAATCATTGGAGATAATAAACTTGAAGGAGCCTCAAACTACAGGTCCTGGAAGATGAGGATTGACCTTATCCTTGAAAAGAACAAGGTACTGGACCTGGTCAAAGGAAAAGTAAAGAAGCCTTAAGAGGATTCCAGTGATGTTGACAAGGTTGAATTCAGGGAATTAGAATTGGTTGCCATGACTTTGATGGTAGAAGGAATAAAGGACAACCTTGGCCCATTAGGTAACATCGATCATGCTCAGGAAATGTATGAAGCCTTGTCAAAGTTATTTACTATTAAGAACATTGGTCAAGTAGCAAGTTTGAAGAATGAGCTAAGGACCACAAAGATGACTGAAGAAGACAGTGTCATCCTTCTTTGTGAAAATAGCAAGAATCAGGGATGATCTTTTGGCCATTGATGAAATTGTTCCAGACTAAGAACCCATGATCACTACCCTATTAGGATTGCCACCTTCTTGGGGTGCATTTGCTGCAGGACTTAACAGTTGGAAGGTAGCTCCAACCTTTGAAGAACTATGGATTGCTTGCAATAAGGAATAATTAAGGATCTCATTAGTTGCCAATCCTGAAGGAGTATTAAATGCCTACATTGCTCAACAGAAAGGAAAGAAATCAAAAGGACCAAGGAAGAAAGTTGACATGTCTAAGGTCGAATGCTATCAATGTCATAAGAAAGGTCACTATAGGAGTGACTGTCCCGACAATCCAAGAAATAAGAAGAGAGAAAGAGATCAAGCCAACATTGCTGAAGAAGGAGACTTAAAGAAAGTCAAGGCCGAAGAATTTGACATTAGGGATGTACACTACCAAGTCTTTTTCTTGTAGCTTTTGATATCTTGTTTTTATATTTTTGATGTTTTAGAATTTATAGGTATTTAACATGTTTTTGGAAAAGACATTTTCTCTTGTTTTTATAAGTTTGTAGGTATCCCTCAAGCTTTGGAGGGAGTCCCCAACAACTCCCAAAGATAAGTATCTCATTTCCTTTCAATTTTTGGTTTCATGTACTCATTTAGTTTTTGATTATATTAAATAATAATCACCATTCTCCCTCTATTGTCTTGATTAGGAACACTGTTAAAGTTGGCAACTAGGGCCAAACTCCATATGGGTCACCTTATTTATGATAGCTGATATTTTTCTTGGATTCCTCTCTTCGAGAGGTGTGGGATTAATCTAAAGATCATCCGATTCCGACATGTAAAAATGAAGATATGAATTTATTTGTGTTATTGGCAAATTGTCATGGTCGGCCAGCAATCAAAACGTGCATTTTTATGCCAATTCATCCTCAACGTTGCATATAAAAGGAGACCTCAAGGCATTATTTCATCATCTCATCTCCACTCATCTTTCTCTCCTCACTTGATTGGGTACGCAAATAAGGGCAGCTTTCTCTCACACGTGCGAAAGGAGGATTTTCTGTTTAGCTGAGTTGACCAGTTTGACCGAAGTTCATAGGCTGCTATTTTGGGCTGCATTGACCAATGCTGACCTCCCTTTGACTGCGGTTTGGGTGTGGCAGGTTCTCCTTGGAAAGCTGCAGATTTGGGCACGAAAACCAAGGTGATATGACCTCTGGTTTGACTAGCATTGACTACCCTAGTTGTTGGTTGTCGTTTGACTTTCGTCGACTAGCACTTGACTGACCTTTTCTAGGCTATTTTGGATTGTTTGGGTTTGCTGTTAGAGGCCGAAGTTGATTGGGTTTGACCGACTTGCTTAGAGGAAGATTTATGTCCTATTTGACCAGCGTTGACTTTTTTAATTCGGGCTTTACTGCGGCTGTCATAAATGATCAGATTTGTAAATTTGTATTGTCTCTCTGCTGAACTATTGAAGAATATAAGAAGAATTGATCAAGGGTTTCCCCACATTGGGGTTTGTCCATGGTTGGTGCCACATCTTGTGTCCTATTGTTTTGGCTTGTCTTCCATTGTTTATGTTTATGTTCTATCTTCATTTTACTATCATGTTGATGTGATTGCTAAACTGGATATTGATATTGGGCTAATAAAGAAATTGAAATAAATTGCTCTTAACCATAGAACATACCTAAAATTAACATGGTATCAGAGTTGAGGTGAAGGCAAAGCCCAAGCGAGAGTGAAAGAGCAATCACCAAAGACAGTTGGACAAGGACAAAAGGCTCAATGGGTTCCTCATCCCACTTCCCGGCTGAAGACAAGCTCCGTGAAAAGTCTGACTATCATGGATGGAAGATGTCTCTTGATTTAACATTTGAAGAGCAAGAAGTGTTGGATTATGTGAGGGGTAAAATCCCCGAGCCTCCTTCAAATGCACCGACTGCTCCAAAGAACAAGTACAACAAGGCTGAAGTCAAAGCAAAGAAGATTATCAAAGATTCCATTGACAAGCGATTGGTGGCCTACATCTTCAATTTGAACACCTCCAAGGAGATCTATGACAGGTTGGTCAACATGTTCAAGGTTAGTGATGCAAATCAAATTTTATTTCTCAAAAATAAATTGAAGGATATTAAGAAGGGAAAGGACGAGGATATTCAATCCTACTTCTTAAGGATCACTGAGATCAAGAATTATCTTCTGTCGATTGGAGAGGTCATTCCTGACAGGGAACTTACTATCACTACCCTTGGAGAACTCCCACCCAAGTGGTATATATTTAAAACCACTATTCTCAATAATGATCAAATTCCATGGTTTGAAGAATTGATGTCGAGATGCATTCAAGAAGAAACAAGAATGATGGAGCAAGAAATGCCTTCTAATAGAGGCAACCCCATTTCTTTCTCCGCTCATTCCAAAAGGAGAAATAATGCAGGGTCTAAGGTCATTTCAATGGAAAGCCTGGATCAAAGGGTGGAAGGAAGGGCAGGTGCTTTGTTTGCAATAAGTTTGGCCACTATGCAAGGGAGTGTCCAGATAGAAGGGACACATCACATGATGATGATCACAATCAATCTAGGGGCAACTTCAACAACAACAATCAAAGGAATGGTAGGTTCAATGACAAAGGAAAAAGGAATGCAAGACATTTAGGAAATGGTCAACCCTCCAAGAAAGCAAGGAACTCCAGGTATGAAGAACCAAATGTTGTTAACAGTAAACAAAAGGAGTACTATCTTATATCGGCCCTCTCCACTACCTCTCCTCCGGACACTTTGGGAATCGGCTAATTGATAGTGGTGCCTCAAGGCACTTCACTGGGTACAAGGAAGCTCTCTCTAATCTGATAGAGAAGGAGACAAACTTGGAGATTATTCTTGGAGACAATGCCACCTATCCCGTGAAGGGAGTAGGGAATGTTACCCTTCAATTGAATCAGGGTAACATGATTCATTTACAAGAAGTTCTATATGTACTTGATCTCAAGAAGAACCTGGTGTCCATTTCGGCAATGGAAGGCAAAGGATACAAGGTGGCATTCATCGATGGAAAGGTTGACATTTTGTATCAAGTTGGAGGAAGTCCATTGGGAGCCATGTCTTGCGACACATCTCTACAATCTGAACTATGGCATTAGAGGTTTGCCCATCTTCATTATAAGGCTCTTCTCGATGTGAGACAAATGGTGACAGGTATGCCCGAGTTCAAAGTAGAGCATGAATGTATACGTTTGGATGTGCCAAAGGAAAACTTACAAGGGGACCATTCCCCTCAAGTAATAGCAAGACCACCGATATATTGTAGTTGATCCACTCCGACATATCTGATATGATGCTCGTAAACTCTTTGGGAGGATACTTATATTATCTCACTTTTATGGATGACTATTCTCGCAAGACTTGGATCTACTTATTGAAAAAGAAGGATGAAGTGTTCACTTGGTTCCGTCACCTCAATGCCATGATCGAAAACCAATCTGAGAAGAGAATCAAGATATTGAGGACTAATAATGGGACTGAGTACGAATCAAATGAATTCCATGACTATTGAAGAGAGGCTGACATTAAGAGGGAGACCACAACACCATACATTCCTGAGCAGAATGGTGTGGCTGAAAGGAAGAATTGTACTATTGTGGAAGCTGTTCGTGCCATGCTTCATGATCAAGGGCTTTTGAAGTTTTTATGGGCTGAAGTTGCGAATATCGCCATGTATGTTCAAAACCGATGCCCTCATCAAGCATTGGACTCCAAGACTCCCAAAGAAATGTTCATTGGTAAGAAACCTGATGTCTCTCACTTTAGAATTTTTGGAAGTCGTATATTTTCATGTGCCGAAGGAGAAAAGCAGCAAATTGGGTGCATCTAGGAAGAAAGGAATCTTAGTGGGCTATAGCGAAAATTCTAAGGGCTATAGAATTTATGTGGCTGGTCAAAGGGAAGTTGAGATATGTCATGATGTCACCTTTGACGAAGATATGGCTCTAAGCAAGATCAACAACCTTCCTATCCCAAGGAAGGACAAATAAGTTGACACCGGAAGATAGGGTGAAAACGAGGACAAGACAATGCTGGTGTTGATGAACCTATGGATCCTATTGATCCTCCTCCCCAAGAGCCCTCCTCCTCCAAGAGGAGACCCTCATGGCTTAGGGAGACACTTGAAGATGCCAAGAGACATATTGCACCAAGGGGGACTTTCCTTGAGAGCAAGAAGCCGAACAGGTATCAAGGATACTTGACCACCATGAGCACTATCATTCAAAATGAACTTTCATCATTTCCAGAAGCCGTGAAGCAACAAATATGGACGAATGCTATGAATGAAGAGTATGAGTCTATTATGAAGAATGATGTCTGGGATGTGGTCCCTAGACCCCATGACAAATCGGTTGTCACCTCTAAGTGGCTCTACAAAATCAAGCATGGAGCTTTTGGAAGTGCAGAAAAATTCAAGGCTCGCTTTGTTGCCCGAGGCTTCTCTCAAAAGGAAGGTGTAGATTACGATGAGATATTTGCACCTATTGCTCGATACACGACCATTTGCTCGATCATAGCCCTTGCTGCCTTGCAAGGGTGGAACCTACATCAACTGGATGTCAAGACTGCTTTCTTGCATGGTTCGATCAAAGAGGAAGGCTATGTGGAACAACCTAAGGGGTTTGAGGTTCATGACCGGGAATCTGATGTATGCAGGCTGAAGAAGGCTCTCTATGGTTTGCAGCAAGCACCCCGGGCTTGGTATGAGAGGATTGATAGGTATCTGATGAAGCCGATCCGAACCTTTACTTTAAGGTTGAAGATGATAAACCTCTCATACTAGTACTTTATATGGACGACCTCTTTCTGATAGGTGCGAACCCTCTCATTCACAAATGTAAGAGGGAGTTGGCTTCCAAATTTGAGATGGACCTAGAGGCTAGGACTGATGCACTACTTCCTAGGGTTGGAGGTCTGGCAAAAGCCAGGAGAAATTTTCCTATCTCAAGGAAAATATGTTGTGAAGATATTGGAAAGATTTGGGATGGTGGACTGCAAGCCTGTGACTACCTTGATGGAACTTAGCTTCAAGAAGTTATGTGGTAGTGTTGCCGGACCTGAATTGGGAAATGCTTCTGAGTATCGTCAACTCATAGGAGCATTGATGTTCTTGGTGAACTCCCGTCCGAATATATGTTTTGCAGTTAATACGTTGAGCCAATATATGATTGAGCCTCATCATTTACATTGGATTGGTGCCAAGAATCTTCTGAGGTATCTTCAGGGCACAATCACTTAAGAACTGAGATACACTACTGGAGATGTGAGGTTGCATGGTTATTTGGATGCTGACTGGGCCGACAGTGTGGTGGATCACAAGAGCACTTCTGGGTGCTGTTTCTCTTTGGGTTCTTCTTCGATATCCTGGGTTGCCTTGAGCACCGCTGAGGCCAAATACATAGTTGCGAGTATGACCTCTTGTGAAGTCGTTTGGTTGAGGAAACTTTTCAGTGAGCTATTTGGACATGTGCTTGATACCACCGTGATCCTCTACGACAACTAGAGTGGGATTCGATTATCAGAGAATCCCATATTTCATGATTGCTCCAAGAACATAGATATGAGGTACCACTTTATCCGTGATATGGTACAACAAGGAGCAATAAGGCTCCATCACATTGGGACAGATAAGCAGGTCGCTGACATTCTGACAAAGCCCTTGGGAAAGGTCAAATTCTTGACTTTCCGAGAATGGCTAGGAGTTGTGGAGAGACCCTCTTATGAGGGTCCTGTATGATATGGACATTGAGCTCTCGGAGTTCCAGGGGGCTTGGGGTACTTCTTGGAGCGATGGGCAACCATAGGGTGAGTGGTTCAGCCTTCCCCTGTGATACCTCATGGCGACATGTAGGGAGGATGAGTGGTTCATCCTTCTCCCGCTGAGGCACCCTACCCATTAAGTGTGGGACTCATGGGAAGTACCTCTCATCTGGCCAATGAGTAGGGAAATGAGGATAGGGACTATAGTACTACTGATGGACGCATTTTGTACTACCGTACTCCCTATGCTAGGATAATATTGATTTGGGATCAATTGGAACTGAATTCGGGTCAGTAAGAGTGGTATGACACACTCTTTTGATTGGAACTGACTTTGGGTCAGTGAGAGTGGTATGAGACACTCTTTTATTTGGGATTGACTTCGGGTCAGTAGAGAATGGTGTGATACATTCTCGATCACTTCTTCTTCTTCATAGTTCAACAGAGCAGAGCAGAGCAGTGCAGGGCAGTGCAGAGCAGTGCAGGGCAGTGCATTGATGGCAGAGATAATATCGATTGGCAGATGGATTAGTAGATGGAGTTCTCCCTAGTTGAGAGGGAGTGTTAAGATTGGAAACTAGGGCCAAACTCCATATGGGTCACCTTATTTATGAAAACTAATATTTTTTTTGGATTCCTCTCTTCGAGAGGTGTAGGATTGATCTAAAGGTCATCCGATTCCAACATGTAAAAATGAAGATATGAATTTATTTGTATTATTGGCAAATTGTCATGGTCGGCCAACAATCAAAATAGGCATTTTTACCCCCAGTTCATCCTCAACGTTGCATATAAAAGGAGGAGACCTCAAGGCATTATTTCATGATCTCATCTTCACTGAACTCTCTCTCCTCACTTGATTGGGTATGCAGATAAGGGCAACTTTCTCTCGCACGTGCAAAGGAAGGAGGACTCTCTGTTTAGCTGCGTTGACCAATTTGACCATAGTTCAAAGGCTACTGTTTTGGTCTTCTTTGACCAGCGTTGACCTCCCTTTGATTGCGCTTTAGGTGTGGCAACTTCTCCTTGGTAGGCCGCAGATGTGGGCATGGAAACCGAGGTGATTTGACCTCGGGTTTGACCAATGTTGACTGCCCTAGTTGCTCGATGCAGTTTGACTTTCTTTGAGCAGCATTTGACTGACCTTTTCCACGTTGTTTTGGATTGTTTGGGTTTGCTGTTGGAGGCTAAAGTTGGCTGGGTTTGGCCGAGTTGCTTAGAGGAAGATTTCTGTCTTGTTTGACCAATGTTGACTTTTATGATTAGGGTTTTATTACTGCTATCATAACTTATCAAATTTGTAAATTTGTACTATCTCTCTCTGCTGAACTATTGAAGAATATAAGAAGAATTGATCAAGGGTTTCCCCACATTGGGGTTTGTCCCTGGCTGGTGCCACATCTTGTATCGTCTTGTCTTGGCTTGTCTTCTATTGTTTATGTTTATGTTTTATCTGCATTTTAATATCACACTGATGTGATTGCTAAATTGGATATTGATATTGGGCTAATAAAGTAATTGAAGTAAATTGCACTTAATCATAGAACATACCTAAAATTAACAAAAACATCCGCAAGAAGTAGGACCTCTCAAGACAAGGTTGGTTAAGGAACAAAGGTATGCTTTAAATACATTGATTTCTTTATATTGAAAGGATTATTCATTTGACAATCTATTACTAACATTGTTATATCTAACTGTATTGAATCATAGTGATTCTTGTTTTGGGTGATTCATCACTTGATAAATCTACCCACCCCACTCATTCTTAAATGATTTTGTAGAACCCTAGACAGGTTCTGGAAAAACCTAACCTAAGGGTATGCTAATGTAAATGTCTAAAACCATAAAACTGCTTAGTGATATTGTGAAATGCTATTTGAAGTTTTATTGATGATGTCATGTTTGGGATTTTGGTAGGATCAGGAAAACCTATGTTAGGGTTGAATGATAAAGTCTAAAATCCCGAACCTTGAAAGATTTGGTAATGTTGTGTTTGCTATGTTCCTATATTGAAATCCTAACTCATTAGGGTTTGGTGGAATGTGTAAGCAAGACCCTTATAATGTCTTAGAAATGATTTCGTTGGTATGTGTGTGTTTGTTTGATCAAACCCTAGTCTAATCAAGTTCATTGTATGCAACTCTTATTTGATATTTTATGAAGTTGGGTTTGACTAACACTCGATATGAAATGCCTTTGCATGATGAAGAAACCCTAGTCATATATAAAGGTGTCCATTTGGGTGAAACCCTAGCTTGGTCTAGGTCATTGTATGTCTAATGTATTAATGTTGTCGGACATATCATATGCTTATGTATGATTATGAATTCCTAGATATGTGTGTTGACCTAGTTATTGATGGTCCTTGTCTAAGATTCTAGGACGATGATATTTGGAAATCTAGGGTTTTGTAGCTAAACCGTATTAGTAGTTAATTTGTTTGGTATGTGTGATATAACAATCTGACATCTATTTATATAATAATTATTGATATTGTGAAAATGAAATTCTAGGGTTTTGGAGTTGAACCTTGGTGGAAGTAAAATCTCTGATGGCAATATGACGAGCTGAGATTTGTGTAAGATTGTTGAAATCTGAGTTTTGGTTGGGATTGATGGTTGGTTGAAAATCTAGGGTTTGCAACTAGCCCTAGTGGAAGATGGTCATGTTAATGACCAAGCTGTGATTGGTTTTTGTTTGATTCTTGAGTATGAAATCTAGGATTTGTATGAAACCCCAGTGGAAAATCTAACATATGAATTCTAAAAGTTGTTAGATGCCTTGTAGATCTATATTTGTTTGAATTGTTTCTAGGTTTTGCTATATGTTGTAAGGTATGTTACACCTTTGAAAGAAACATTGAAACCGTATATGGAATGAAAGCTGTTATGAAGTAGTCTAGGGTTTATGACAAAGTCCCTAGCAAGATGTTGAAAAGTATACGTCTCTTGTTTGTAATTAAGTTTGGGTAACTGATATGTATAAAGTTGAAATGCTTTCGCATGAATAACTTCATGCTTATATAGATTTGGTTGTACTTGCTATCTAGGTTGTGCAGGTACACAATGTTCAATATGGTGAAGATGTTCGTTGATTTGATAAGCATGATGGGAATGATGATAACTCTGATGAAATGGTTGGAAGCCACGAAATATTCTTAGATGACGAAAAGAAGCTAATCTCCCTACGGAAGCCTGAATAGAAGAGATCTCCCTAAGATTAAGAGGGAGTCTGGATAAAGAGATGCTCCTTGGTTGAGAGGGAGGGCATAGCTTGGTTTTAAGTGAAGAATGAATTTCAGAGGATATGTTGCTGCATGAGAAGTAGGAAAGGAAAGTGTATGATTGAGGAATCTTCTGTCAAAGATTCGATTGATTGTCCTATATGAAAAGTTGAAGAAGCAACATCTAGACCCCAGAGGTTTGTATTTGATTATATACATGCGAAATTATATGATTGTTTGGGGTTGTGTTTGTACAGGTGAATCTCTCGAAGGATTTGATAGCATGTTGGTTACCAATCAGTTTGATTGGGAGAGATTGATATTCCTTGATATGCCAGATCAAGGAGTGTTGAGGCTTTGTGAGTGAAGCATTGCTTGGCAGGAGATTTGGCAGACACTTTGTGTTGATGTCTAGGTCCCGAAGTTGGAAAGGTGGTGTTTATTATAGAGCTCTGTTTTGATACACAGTTGGATTTTTGGGTTGGTGGTTAGCAAGTAAGCTTGATAGTACCTAGAGGGGCTGAAAGCTTGAGTCCACCTTATTCCCACTTGGATAGATTGCCCTGGTTAGGAATCTAGTCCGTGGCATTGTGGTGCCTAAGTTGTTAAGGGACCAATGGATCGATTGCCCTTGTTAGGAATCTAGTCCATGGCATTCCGGTGCCTAAAGTTCTTCATTGTTCATATAGTTTGAGATCTTCCACTGTACTTGTATATGATGAATACCTCCCTAGTTAAGAGGGAGTGTTGGAAAATGTAACTAGGTTTGGTCTTTATTTAATGTATTTGAGTCATCATGTAATGTACTTGCCCAAAGAATAAAGAAATAAATTTTTATCATTATTATTGTGACTTATTAAAGCATGGGTTTCATGCTTGGGTCATCATGTTTTTGGTAAAAGTCCCCTTGATGAATTCTAGGATTTATTCTGAGTCAATAGAGTCATTGTACTTTTAAAGAGACCCTTCTTGGGATTTTGAATCCTGTAAAAAGGTTAAGTATTGAGTCAAATATAATTTATGTATCCTCCACATCAAGTCGGCCTAGAAGAAGATCAAGTCGGCTTAAGGATTGTATTCGAATTCATATGGAGCCTATAAATACAAGTACATTGAATTCATTTGGAAAACACTATCTCACAAGAAGTTCAATATCTCTTGTAGCTAGGAAAAATACAAATTCTATTGGTGGGAAGCCGAAGGAAGTGTGAGTTGGGTGGGGTCTAAGGAGAAGAAGAAAATCGAAGTTTTGGTGCCTCTCTCTCTCTGATTCGTTCCTTGGATTGGGAGATCGAAGTCTTCCAAGTTTCATTGTTGTCGGAAGCTACAAGTTGCCTGAAGTTGCTTCCTAGTCAAAGGTTCTAGAAAGGGGTCGAAATTCTGGGAGGTTGACTTGGTGTGAAGGGAAGGTCTGGTCTTGGTCTAGGGTGAAGAGTCTCAGAAAATATTGTTGAAAGGAGGAATTTCTTGACTGGGTTTTCCCCTTGAGGGGGTTTTGCCTTGGCATAGTGCCTACATCTGGTGTCTATTATTTTATGTGCTGCTACTTTGGTAATTTCTTGATGAGCTAAAAGAAAGAAGATATAAAGAATCGTAATAAGAAGAAACATTTCAAGTAACTATCAAGAATAAGAAAATCTTCCGCCTTTCTGATTTTCTAACATGGTATCAGAGCTTTGGTGAAGAAGGAAGAAAAAGGCAGTCTCAAGCACTTGATCTGGGAACCACTGGGAACCATTAAAAAAGATTATCTCAGGGAAGGAGTCTACTATATGTGAAAGTTTGGATGCCCAAATTTCTACTGCAGCAACTAATTACGTTTCTTCTATTTGTTAATTATTGAACCAAACACTGAAACGAATACAAAGCAACCTTCACCATTTAAATAAAATACGGAAACAAGAAACTGAACAAGTGAGAAATACAACACATCTACCCAGTTATTTTTGGACAAATGTCCCCAGAAAAACCCAATTTGGGAAAACCGGTGCAACAACTCTGAGGGTTTTATTATTATGCAGTAGTAATTTTTGAATACAACCTCTGGATGCCTTCCCGACAATCCAGCTACAGAGAATATCAGTGATAGAGAAATTTGTGAGATTACCTCACATTATCACTGGAAGTCTTGGCTGTTCCAACCCTTTAATGAACAACCCTTGGCTGCCTCTTCGTTGTCTCTGCACAGTGTCTGCGTCAGCCCACTGTCACACTGTCTAGGATCTGCGTCACTCTTCTCGGCTGATCCATTTGTCTCTGCGATTTTGAATTCTGCTCTCCCAGTCTCACACCTTGGCTTCCAGCTATAGAAATCGAACCCTCCAACAAATTTCAGACTTCGTCAAGGCTTCTACATCTGCCTACGCTGCCTTTGCATGGCCCTGTGTTAGGCTCTTTTGGCTCTGCGCTGCCTCTCCTCGATCTCTCTCTGCCTCCTCTGCTAGTAGTATTCCTGGATCGTGAGAAATCTCCAACCGTAACTATCCTTTCCCCTCACTGCAAAAGATCACTATCGAAATCTCTCTTGCAACTGCTCTGCTTTAGAAAATCGAACTTTTGATCTCCACTCTGTGTGTTCTCCAAGTGCCCCTTGGGCCTCAAGCCTCTTCTTATATCTTTCTGTTGGACAACCAACGACCCATATTAATTTCTAATCAATGGCTTAGATCATTTTGGCTTGATCCTCGCCTTCTTCTAGAAGTTACACCCACAGTTTAGATTAATACCCATTAATTATTTTAATTTCCCAAGTTTAAACTTAGGGTCCCATTAAAAATAATTAATTATTTTAATAAAACAATCTCCAGGCGGAATTTCCCAAAATGATTTTTGGGTATTGGAGAATGCATGTGTTTAAGCCTCTTTGCAAATTTTGAGACTCAGAGAATATCCGATGCTACCAAAAATCAACACTGCCTCTTAGCGAGGGATGTGCTTTAGAAGTGCACCTTCTTAAAGCATCACTCTGTTATGTAACATCTCCTTTTGCGCTACTGATGTCTGACATTTCTTCCCACCAACTACTGCGCAAATGCTGCATCTATACTGCTACTGACCCTGCATCCGTATTGCAACTCCTCAATTTTGCGTCCATGATGCTGCTGACACTACCATTGCCAATACTGCATTTGCACTACAACCTTCTCCAATTGCTGTTGCTACTGCAACAACCACGAAAAAGCATCCCAAATTATTGAACTGGTGTTCAGTATGATGTATCTCGTTGCTGGAGTATTGATTGCTGCTAGTCTCTACGATGACCCTCTGAAGCCTCTGCACTGCTGCTAATCTTTGCTTTGTGCTATTTGCATTGTTGCCAACTTTGCTCTGCGTTGCTCAGTCTCTGGCGGTACTAGCCACTACAATTGTCACTCCAATACTCCTCTGCACCAACTGACATTGGTCCATCCTGCTACTACTGATTTGGGCTCCCGTAGCAAAGAATTGATCTGAGAAGTGGGCTACTCAAGGATCCTGCCCATCTGCAGTCCTTTCGAACTACAACTATAATTTTTTTTTTGGTAGGTAAGAACCCATGGGGGATTTGAACCAGTGACCTATCGCAAGGAGTGCCTTAATAGTGCACCCATTCATTGTCAATCCAAAGCCTCGTGGGCAACTACAACTATAATTAATTAATTAATTAATATTTTTGTAAATATTAATTCTAAGACATCTTAATTTTTCTAAAAAAGTCGGAAAAATGCTTGAGGGACACGGGTAATTGAGTAGACACATTGACAGTGGGGACACGACTGTTCGGGGTAGACAAGAATTGATCGATGTGTTTGGTCATTAGAAGTTTGCTATAGGTTGGTTGCAGGATGATTGGCAGTAGGCTTGTGGAAGCTGTGTGTGTGGCAGTGCACTGGAGATGGAGGACAAAGTCACTATGGGTGGAGAGGGCGACTTCAATTTGGTTGATGAGATGATTGCAAACGACAGCGTGGATGACACAGGAGCATAGGTCGATGGGCAGAGATCTGAGGGAGTTAGTCGGGCGATGATTGTAAGAAATCGATAGTGACGGTGGACGATTTATAATGATGGCGTAATGCAATAGGATGGCGGCGTAATGCAACGAGGAAACAAATTGGTCATGGCGGCAGTGTCTATAATCTGCAGCTGGCGATGACCTGTTGGCCTGTGTTTTCAGTGAGTGTTTGAACGATCACTGTGGCCGCAATGGTGGTCGTTTTTATTTTTATTTATTTTTCTCTGTTGGTTGTTGTCGGAAGTTGGACACTGCGTTTTCAGCAAGTGTTGCTTGCTGATGGATGCGGTTGCAACGATTGTTGTTTTTTTTCTCTCTGTTGGTCGCTTTCGGAAGTTGGAGATTTCGGAGGTATCTATCAATTGTTGATGCTCTCATCTGTATGAAAGAGTTATTCTTTTTTATTTCAAACTTTATATATATTTTTTTATAAATAATCGTTTTTTTTTTGGTTTTTTTTTTTTTTTTTAATGGCCAAGGGCCTTTGACGAATCAGCGACGGAGAAATTCCCAAAAGAGTAGCGAAATGCTTCAATTTCGACAGCAACAATGTTGACGAAACTTTGATGGCTAAAAGACAGGATCAGACGTGGCTTTGATACCAATATAACGACCAAAAGTCATATACGCAACAAAAATATTAAAATACTTCGTAAACAAAGACATCCATCATAGGATAGTAATTGTAAATTGTATATTGTATAAAATGATGAATGTAGGATGATTACAAATGAGAATGAGGGCCCGTTTATATAACCTAGGCAAGTGCCCTTTCACGAATGGCCATCTCTCTAAGACATGCTTCTTCATTACTAACTAACTAATCATTAGTTAATTAATTATCCTTGATTATTATTATATTTATATTTACATTTATTATTTTATTATGAATTATATTCATAACACCCTCCTAGGTGGCATCCACATCCGACAAGTTCTTCCAATGCACCAAAAACTCTCTGATGGTTCTGTTCCTTAGATTCCTTTCTCGAGTCTCCAGAATGGCCTCTGGTTCCAAAATCAGATGCCCCTCATCATCAAGCGGGGGCAACTCTACAACTGCTGTCACTTGTTGGCCCAACACCTTCTTGAGGCATGAGACACGGAAGATGTTGGGAATCTTGCTCCTCGGGGGAAGCTCCAACTCGTAGGCCACCTCTCCAACTCTCCTAACCACTCTATATGGCCCATAGAAACGTGGTTGCAACTTCTCGACGTCTTTCTGCTTCAAGGTAGATTGTCTATATCGTTGTAGCCATAGGTACACCAAGTCTCCCTCCTCAAAACGCCTCTCAATCCGATGCGTATCAACATACATCTTTTGTTGATTTTGTGCTATCAAAAAGTTGGCCTTGAGAGCCTTGAGAATGTCTTGGTTCTCTAGGATTCAATCTTTGGCTTTTGGGGCCTTGTTGTCTCCAAAAACAATATTAGTGAAAGGCAAGGCATCATAACTGTACAAAGCATGGAAAGGTGACATACCAATGGACATGTCATGAGTGGTGTTGTAGCAATACTCGCCGAACTGCAGCCGTCGAATCCATGCCCTCTGCTGCCTGGTCATGTAGTTCCTGAGATAACCTTCCAACTATTTATTAACTCGCTTTTTCTGACCATCTGCCTGTGGGTGGTAACTCATGCTTGGGGTGAGCTTAGTACCCACTAATCTGAAGAGTTCCTGCCAAAATCCCCCCATGAACCGACTATCTCTGTTGTTGACTACATTCTTAGGGAGTTCGTGCAAACGAAAGACCTCCTTGAAGAACAACTTAGCCACCTGTGAGGCTGAATACCGGGTCAGAATGGCGAAGAAATGGGCATATTTGGTCAGCCAATCAACCACCACATAAATATAATCCTTGCCCTGGACCATGGGAAGCTCCCTGATAAAACCCATGGAGGTACTCCCCATTTCCCCTCAGGAATGGGAATAGGCTGCAACAACCCGACTGGATGGGTCAACCCCTCTTTGTTCCTCTGGCATGCCTCACACTCCTGCACATACCTCAACACATCCACCTTGAGGCCCTTCTAGGTGAAGCGCTCTCTAACTGCCATGAACATCTTCCTGATCCCCTGATGCCTTGATAATGGGGAATCATGTGCTGCATGGAGTACCCTCTCCCCCAACTGTGAGCCCAGTACCAAAAATATGTGCCCCTTGTAATATATGACCTCGATCATCACCCAATAGTGCTCATCTATGTGCGTTCCATCCAAGATCTTGCATGCCCGCCGGTCTTTGAAGTACTCTACCAACAATTGTGCCTTCCAGTCATATGGCAAATGCTCATGAGTGAGAGGCCTGCGGGTCTCTTGGATAATGCATCGACCACTACATTGTGCTTTCCCTGTGCGTACTTAATATCAAAATCATAGGCTTGCACCTTGTTGACCCATCTTTATTGTCTGTCATTGAGGCCCTGCTGCCCCATGAAGTGGTGAAGACTATTGTTATTTGTCTTCACCCGAAATTGGTTACCCACTAAGTACTGCTGGGATTTGGCCAACGCATGCATGATGGCCAACATCTCTTTGTTGTATATAGAATATGACCTCTCGTGTGGTAAGAGCTTCCGACTCTTGAAAGAAATGGGATGCCCATCTTGGGATAATACTGCCCCAATCCCCTCTCTTGATGAATGACACTCCACTGTGAAAGACTGAGTGAAATCCAAGAGTGTCAACATTGGGCAATTACTCGTCACCTCCTTGAGGTCATAAAATGCTGACTGGGGGCTCCATCTATCCATGCAAAAGCCCCCTTCTTGGTCAAATCTGTGAGGGGTGCTGCCAATTGCGAGAATCCTTTGACGAACTTCTGGTAATAGGTGCAGATGCCCAAAAACCCCCTCAACGTTGTCACATCTCTAGGCACCAACCAATCCCGAATAGCCCATATCTTCTCCTCATGCACCTTCACCCCTTCTGTGCCAATGTTGTGCCCCAAGTAGAGCATCTTAGTCAGCCCAAACTCACACTTGGACAATTTGGCGTAAAACTATTGTTCCTCCAAAATACGCAATACCGCCTCCAGGTGCTCCTCCCAGGTTCTGCTATAGATCAAGATGTCATCGAAAACCACCAATACAAACCTCCTCAACTGTCCCCGAACACATGGTTCATACACGACTGGAAGGTGGCAGGTGCGTTGGTTAACCCAAAGTGCATGACCAAAAACTCGAAATGTCCATAATGGCATCTGAAGGCTGTCTTAGGGATTTCCTGATCCCTCACCCTGATCTGATGGTACCTCGAGCGTAGATCTATCTTAGAGAAGTATTTAGCTCCTCTAAGCTCATCCATCAACTTATCAATGTGCAGGATGGTGTATTAGTTCTTCAAATTCTTCTTGTTGAGCGCCCTATAATCAATGCACATGCACAAGGTTCTGTCCTTCTTCTTCATCAACACCACTGAAGAAGCAAAGTGATTGGAACTTGGACTAATGTGTCCCAACGCCAACAACTCCCTGATGTCCCACTCAATCTCATCCTTATAGGCCTTGGGGTGCCTATAAGGGGTGGTAAAATCTTTCTGCACACCTAGCTCCGACTCAATGGTGTGCTCAAATCCCTTGTCTGGTGGACGCCCCAACGAAATGTCCCCAAATACCACTGAGTATTTGTCTAATATGGCCTGTATGTTTGGGTGTGGTGGTTGGGCCTGCCCGCAACCTCTGAAATCCTCAGCTCCACGACCCATGCTATGTCTCCATGCCTCAAATCTACCTCCATCCAATGTGCTGAAACTGTCTGTGGAGGATACGAGTGCATGCCATTAGGGACTGCCAGCTTGCCATCCGACTTGATGAACTCCATCTCTAGTTTCCTCCAATCGATGGTGACTCGGCCAAGGGAGTATAGCCATTAGACACCCATCACTACGTTGGTGTTGGTATGTCCACTACGAAGAAATGGTTCATAATCGAGTAGTTCCCCATGGTCACTGTCAAAGCAGGAACATACTGAGTGCACTGCATTATCCTGCCCCATTGCACCAGAACTGAAAATCCCTCAAACTCTATTGTGGTGATGCCCCTCCTCTGGAGCATTTGAGCATTAATGAAGTTGTGGGTAGCCCCACTATCTACTAGGACTGAGACACGCTGCCCGTGCATTGTTCCTCTAATCCTCAGGGTCAAAAATTTGGGGACCCCGCATAAGGAAGCAAGGACTCCCCCAGATGGTGTAAAAGATGCTCCCCCATGTGGTTGTGGTGGTGGTGGTACCCTCTCTATCGGACCTTCAGTGTCTCCCCCACCATACTCCAGCTCCACATCATCCTCCTGATCACTATCCGAAAAGATCTCGATATAATTGGCCTTGCCGCTGTGCACCGATGGCCTGGTGCCCATGTTTACTAACAAGTAAAGCACTGTTTCCTCCTCCTGCGGTCCCTTCGAGTCTCCTCATCTAGCTGCCCACATCCTTGGGTTGCTCTTTGTGGTGGAGGTTTAGTATCACTGCCCTTCTCATGGTAGGGAGTACGTGATGGAATAGGTGCTCGGGTCTTGGGGATGACCCTCTGCAAGTCTCTAGCACATGTCATGACCTCCTGTAGAGTAGAGGGGCTACGTGACTTCACTAGTCCACGCAGTGGCTCGAGCAACCCCTCTATGAATGTGTACACCCTCCTAGCATCCGACAAATCTGACATCATGACTGAGACCCTCATAAACTCTGATATATACTGCTCTAGATGATTTGTCTGTTTGAGTTGTGTCAGCTCCCTGAAGTGAGCCTCTAGATCCATCTGATCAAAACGCTCCACCACTCTCCTTGTGAAATCCTCATAGGAAGTCAAGTTGGCATGCCCTAAAGTGGACAAGTTGTGAAACCACCAGTCGTATGCCTCCCACTCCAAGTGCAGGGTAGCCATTTTAATGGCTTCTACCTCCGTCATCCTGTTGAGCTGAAAATAAGTATCCAGCTTCTCCACCCAAGCCCAAGTTGTGCACATGGTAGTGCCATCATATGTAGGGAAGTACATCCTCCTCCTAATTGTACACTGTAACACGGAGCTCTGTGTCCTGACCTCCATAATTCATGGCCTTCTCATTTTGCTTGAGCTAAGAATAGTCTTTGAAAGGTAGAGCTACCTTGAAATCTTTCCCCATGGATTTCCATTCCCTGAAATACTCCCCCATGGGCATTTGGTCATTTGGTCCACCCTGCTCACTAGGTGTTGATGGTAGGAAAGAAGGCAGCGTGGTCCTAGTTGCCCCATCTAAGGCTAGTGGGTGAGTAGCTGTTGAAGGGTGGTCATATTGTTGGGAGGCCCCAAAAGTCTCCCCAAATAGGAAATCTTGATGGATGCTTGGGTCCCAATTCTGTTGTTTGATCTCATCCAACATCTCCTTTTGCCCCTTCGCTAAATCACGAAGGGCCTTCAAGAGGTTGTCAAAGGCCATATCCTCCTTACTCCTGGGTTCCACCATGTCCTCTACTACCACAACCTTCCCACGCTCCTGACTGTCTGGTGTAATCTCTAACTCCCTCTCCCGGCTCTGTACCTCTGTCTCATGTAAGTGATATTCTGCCTATCCTCCTCTCTCATAGGAAAGTCTCCGACAGTTGAGCCAAGATCTGGGCTCTGATACCATTGTAATGTCCCAAACTAGGAAAAACAATGATGCAAAGAAAACAATGGAAACAACACCAAGAAATTGAAACATTCAGTGCACACCCATAGATAGTCTAGAAATATCCAATAGCTAAGCCATTTTATTATAATCTGGGAGCAAAGTACAATAATGTGGAAGAGGTGTACCCGGGCTTGCCTCAAAGGCAAGCGTGATGAAGCCCACAGGATAGTATGTCAAGCCCAAATGGCAGAAATAGTTGCTATAATGATGCCTTGCGCCGCCCTTGTGAAATTATGTTGTCTGCTGCAAAGATGCTGTTGGAAACCCCGTCTTCGGTGCTCAGAAATTTCTACCAAATTAGCCCCACACTCCTCAAGCAAAACCCATCAAAACCCAGAAAGTGTTTGGCTTGGTTTTGACCTCAGAAATTCGGCCTCCCAAGGGTTGCGTCCTCCTCCAAGTGTTGTAAGGTACAACCTGCCTGTAACTCTTGGATAATTCCTCCCAAACACACAAAAATGGCTGAGATAATCCTTCCTAAACTTTCACTTATCTCTCCCAGCCAATACTCGTTCCACAAACTGACCCACGAATTCCCACGTGTGCCCAATGAGGAATTCCTACATTGGCCCCAATTGCTGGCAATCACGCTGCTCCCAAACAGAAATCTCCAGCTCCCAAAATCCTCCCAAAGGATGGTCTTCCTCTCTACTTCCTTCACCAAAACTCCTTCGACAATTGCTCCCTAGAAAGCCACTAAATTATCTACTGCATGTTCCACTACTGCGTCCTCCTAGACTACGCATTGGTTGAATGATGGCTGAGTTGGTGGCTTTGAATATCCACCTGCAATCTCCCAGAATGATAGAAAGAAACCTCACTAGGGTGGCACTCGAGGTCCACCAAAGAGAGGGTGGGTTGTCTGCTTGGAGAGCTCGTGCTAAACAACGTGTGACTCGACTAAGCAACTCGAGCAACTAAGGTTCAGTTCAATAAGTCAAAAGATGCCTTTGCGAAGATGAGCTCCTCCTATTTATAATTTTGTTGGTCTTCCTTCCCATGTGGGCCCCTTCTCCTTGCCATTCGACTTCCCTCCAAGACTATTCAAACTCTTCACTTGGTCAAGTGTGTTTTTCCCATGCGGGTGGCTCCCACATTCTACTAACAAACTAATTCGGCCTCCTTTTCTTCCCTAAATCCCTATGTCAAAATTGAGTGGGTTCCATGGTCTCCAAAATTATGGGAAATTAAACCTATAACAAAATAATTTAGGAAGGGACATTACAATAGTGCCCGATCTACAGTATTGATTGAGTTGTGATTCAGGATCTTCCTAATGGTAAGTCTTTTGACTCTAAATTATGGTATTCTCTCTCTGCTGAATATTTTATAATAATAAAAAGAAGATTTGATCAAGGGTTTTCCCCATCTTGGGGTTTTTCCGTGGCTTGAGCCAATTTTAGTGTTATCGTGTCTTGACTTGTCCTCAACATTTATGATTTATGTTCTTTCTTCAATTACCGTCAATATAATAATGGTTTATGTGATTGCAATGAGATTGGGCTATCATGGATTAGTGAAGTAATTGTCCCGAGCAAAGAACATTTTACAAAAATTAACAATAGTAGATTCAAACATAAATATAAAGACACTTACTTGTTAAGTGAAGATGCTCCTTGATGATGATATCTTCAAGTTGATGCCTTCTTGATGATGATGACTTGATCTTCTTCAAGGATGATTGAGATGTGATCCTTTCTTCAATGTGAGGGAGATCACTTTGATGATGAAGTGCTCTTTCTTGCTTCCTTGTTAGATGATTGTAGAATGTGTAAGCTTCCCAAGAATGCTTCAAGTGTAGAGTCCTTCTTTGAATGGAGGTAGGGTCTTTGTGGTCTTCTTCTTCTTCAAAGTGGTGTTCCTTATAGATGATGTGATCCTTGTGATGAGATGAATGGTCCTCCTTGATGCTTCTTAGTTCTCTTTGAAGATCATCAAACTGACTTTCCTTGTTGTAGTGACCTTAGCTCTAATATCATGTTGAGAAATCTAGGGGCAGCAAGATTAAGTGATTTCTCTTATTTTGATAATTGCTTGTGATGTTCTTTTACTTAATTTGAGGTACTTGTTATTAACTTCTTCTTTCACATGCTTATTATATTGTGTTTACGTTGAGAGGTGCTCTACAACCCAGTATTTGGGAGATGTGTAGGTGTTAGGTGTAATGTAAGAAAGATTGTATGTCAACAATATTCTAAATATTTTAGTTTAATTTAATTTTATAACACTTTTTAAATTATATCTAAAAGAAAAAAGGTATCGGGGAGATGTAGTGGTGTAAAAAATGATTCCGTAGCCATATTTAATTCTAATTAATATGCACATAAAAACATAATTCTTATAATAAACTTACAATATAACAAGATTTTTAACCATGTATATTCACTCCCATTTTACCATCGATATTATTAACTTGCAAATAGGTTTTTTTTACAATACCATGGCTTATTAATACCACATGCCCAAAAATCATAGCTCATTTCAAAATCAAAATATTTTTTTATATATATTTTATTTTATTTTTACCTTACATCTTCTAATTAAATCTAAAAGCATACATGTATAGGGGAGATGTTGGAAATAAAATGAAAATTAAATTAAATTAAAAAATAAAATAAAATAAAAAAAAGTAATTATAATTATAAGTTATCAATTAAACATTTTTGACTCAGTCAACTTGCACAAAACTAAATATAAAAATAAAATAAAAAAGATTAGCCAGTATGGGAGAGATGTTATAATGTAATGTTTAACATTTTCACTGAGTTCAAATTACATAAACATAAAAATTAAATTAAATAAAAAGATTAATATAATGTAATGTAAACATTTTAACTTGGTCAAAATAAAATAAAATAAAAAAATAAAAATAACAAAATAGAAATAACCCTATAAAAATAAAAATGGCCCATGGTATTGACCCGCGGTGTTGAGAACCCATTGCATTCATGTGGAATACAACCTATTTAAGGGGGGGAAATTAAACCAATCGAGATCCATATTAACTCGAGATCTACCAAGCGACTAGAGGGATAAAATATCTTGATATACAAACCACTTTTAGAGTGAAAAGAGATTTGATCCCTCTCGACGCTTGGTAGATCCAGAGTTAAGATGGTTCTAGCTTGGTCTATATCATCAAACAACTACCAAACAATGAAGATCAATGAGACAAGAGGACTCAAAATGTAGGCTGCTAGCCGGGGCCAAAACCTTTCCTTTTGAGAGGAAAACCCACAAGAATTCTTCTCTTCTTATAAAATGTTCATAGGATGAATTCCAAGACCTATGACCTTTGACAAAGATCTCTCCAAGACCAAGTCAACCCTTCTTCTTTATGAGCTTTCCTTACTCAACTTACAACAACAAACTTCGACTTTCCAACAACTCCTCTAGCAACTTCGACCCCAACAACTTTTCCAACAACTTTGACCCCAACAACTTCTCCAACAACTTTGATCCCAATAGCGTCTCCATCAACTCCGATCCCAACAACTTCGACCTAGCAGTTTCAAAATTTCATTGCACATGAGAGAGAGAGAGAGACTCAAAAACTTCGATTCTAGCTTCCTTCTTGAGCTTTGCTTGCCATAGGACCTCTTCTTTTTAAGATCGAACTTCTTCTCTTGCTTCTTTGTATGTCTTGGGTGTATGTTTCAAATGAGGTCAAATGCCTCTTATATATATGCTTTCTAGGGGTACGAATTGCCTCCATGAGGCCAACTTTATCTTTCATGTAGGCCGACTTGTTGCAACTAGGTTTACTTGTCTTGAAGGGTCTTTTATGACTCAAATAAATTCCTTTTACATAATACAAGATGACCAAAGGGGTCTTACATATTACAATGGCTAACTCCTAGACTTTATGACAACGCCCTAGAAGCACTCAATGGGTGCTTGACTTATAAATAAAATGAGCTTGAGCATGAAATCCATGCTTCAAAATAATAATAATAAAATTTCTTTTTTTCTCATTTCATCAAATACATAATATCATGATTATATTAGACAATATGAAGACCGAACCTAGTTACACTTTTCAATAAAGTGTTCTTAACCTAGGAGGTCTACATGTGTTGAAAATGTTTTAAGGTAGGAATTTAACTAAAAATGCAAGAACTAGGTTCTCAAAATAAGAAAGACATGTAAAGATCATCAAATTGCTTCATCAATTCTTATATGTCCATGTCTAGGACTAGAACTTTGTTTTTCATGTGTATGCCCTTGCACTATAAATGAAAATGTTTAATGCATATATTTTTAAATGATTGTTTCTCTTAATATTGTTTTGGATGCACTTTTTATTTCATTTTAATTTTTTGTTTTCCTATTAACATATCAGGCTGGGACTTACATCAAGGAATTTGTACATGGCGATCTTGGACGCACTTATCCCAAGTAAGTTAGATCATAATTCAAATATTTCATAAGAGCATCATCAACTAGTGATAGCATTTTATTAATATATATGTTGTGGGCAGTATTTGGGTTGCTCTATAATATCTTCCCTTGTATGGATCTTGGATAGATCAAGGAAACATTTGTGTAAGTTGCATTTATTCAAGGATAATTTTACATTTTTCATGATCCATAACTAGTTTTTCAGATTGAAAAATTGGTGGCCTAATGCTTTCCCAATAAAATGTTGTCTTCTTTCACATCTCATTCTATGCACCTAGATTTCCTACTCCCCCAATTTCTCTCCCTTTCTCACCCCCCACCTTGCCCTAGTATGGCCTAAGCCACCGTGTTCGACGTACTTAATTGATGAAGTTTGAAGTTTGCAGAGCTTCATCCCATGCCGAATTTGTTCCATTAAGTTCTGTGAAAAAATTGTTTGGATTCTGCTGCTAAATTTTAAAATTGTAGTATTACTTTCAGCCTCTAGGTTCTAATTCTTAGTAAATATAAGTGTGAAAGCATTCCCAATAGCATTAGAGGAGGGTTCAACCTAGGATATCAAATTGTATTGACAATATATATGGGAGTGGATGGCAATATTGAATTTTATTTTTTATATATATTTAAAATTTCAAGTTTTTAATATGTCGAATTTAATGCCGAAATGTATCGCCAAAATTTTAATTTTTGAACTTTATTTAAATTTCAAAGTGGCGAACTCAAACATGAACACAAACACGGTGAATATGAGTATGACACTCCACACTATGATCCATTTCGACATTGAGTACATTGATTCTTATACTTTTTGCCTTTCCAAGATGGCTACACCTCTAGCCATTTCTCTTCCTCACTACATACCATTGATTTCTCTATTGAGAATATCCCTGTTTTCTTGGACTCTCTTGAGTCTTTTAGTCATGTCTTACCTTCGAAGCAGGAGAAAACCAAATGTTAAGAAAAAATATCTATTGATCGATGGTTCTTTTAGGTTATTTTGATTGCCCCTCCTAGGCTCTTGACCCTAAGGTGTCTTACTATATAGTCTTTCATGTAATTAAGGGATGGTCTTATTGTCTAACCTAAGGATGCCCAATACTAGATGGAGTTTGACCATCACATCTTGTGCCTTAAGTGGTTTTGTTAGTTATGCCATTTACAAGTTGAGCTGGAGAAGCGCTTCATAGTTAGGTGTCTATTTTGTCACAAGATTCAAGGATGTTTTCATTGCTTATGCTAGGAATCTTAGGGGCTTATCACGAGGAATTTGACATAGGCGTGCCTTAAATGAACTTAGTTTGGTTGTTAGAGCCACAGTCTCTGTAGCGCCGGAAGCATGGGGTAATAGGAGCCTAACACAAGGTATCGTTAATCAGGCCCTAGCCTGCTTCCTGTTAGGCTCCTTCCCACAACCTACCTTGGAGCCCAACTTCAAAATAGTTAAGGGAAGGTTACACTTAGACTAGGCATTTAACTAAAAGTTACCAAGATCACTGCATCTCACAGTTACCAAGATCACTGCATCTCACATAGCTTCTAGGATTTGCATATCATATAGGTTAGTCAACCATTCATGCAGCGGGTGTCGATTCGGTCATTTGGTTCCAATTTATAAGAAGCAAGGATTTGTGACCCCATTAAGGCACTGGTCTCATAGTAGAAAATCTAATTTAATCAATAATTTTGCTTAATTTCAACAAAGTGGCTAGGCCACTCATTCGTGTCTCCCAAACAAGTTGGTTTCCAACTTGTTTTCCTTCATTTCATTCCAAAGGGACAACCCTGCAAAGCCTGTTGTTGAGAGACAACTAGAACAAAGTGGGTGGGGATTAGAATGACAACTCCCGTCCTGAGCGTTGTCGCGGTGCCTGTACAATCCAGGCGATAACAAGCCCCAAATAATGTGAAATTCTTCTTAAGTCTTGAATAATTGGTATATTACATGCGTTGCTAATAGAGAGAGAGAGAGAGCGAATGTTCCTAGAGGAACCCTATAAGGTTAACAAGCCTTGAAACTTCATCCACTTGCATATCGAAGTGTAAATCCTAAATGACCTTGTTGCTGCACTTAGAAAGGCTAGCGAAAGTCATCTAGGGCTCCTTAGCATACAAAAATTCTCAATCTACATGTATCTTGACTCCATCAGGCCCAAGAAGCAAGGCACTGATCCTCACATTCCTTTGGTGGTCAAAATAACGCTTCTTTTTTTTCTCTCTTCTAACCCTAGGCCTAACCCTAGAAGGCCTAATAGGGCATCATACGAAATCTTTTGTAGCCATAAAAAACCCTTGAAAATCGGTCTAGAACTGCACTGGGGTCTTCTTGAATGGTCCTTCAATTTTGACCTCAATTCGATAGTGGAATCCCAAGATATTGTAATCCCTAGCCTGAAGACCGCTCTTTAATTCCAAAAGAAAATTTCTCCTTTGATCCTATTCTTCTCGCAACCTGGTCAAGTCTATCTATTGTTGATCAACTCCCCATTCTTGACCTAGTTTTGGCACACTTAGTGTTCTTTGTGGTCCCTCAACTTTGTGACTCATATTCCACAAGGGTTACATAGAAACCATTTTTCCTTTGGGATCATTAGGCCTAGGATACCTCTTGTTAAGGGATATTCTCCAAACCTAGGTCTAGGTATCCCCTCAACCCTTCTTAGAGAGCCAATCACCTTGTTATCAAAGCAAGCTAGCCAATTATCCGAGCCTCTCTTGTTAATAGGCTTTAGGAATCAATCCACTTCCTATCATATATCTACCTATCCTAGTGATTCCTCTTAATACTTGAACTCCTTCCATTAGTGAAAGTCCGTAAAGAGCAAGGAGCTTTAACTGAGGTGATAGTGGGCTATTGCTCCATTGTTGCCACTTGGCCTAGTAGTTGTTCTATAGGGTCCCCTCTTAGGACCCTTGCTAGTTTGAGAAGTAACAGGTTTATTGGCAAACTTTGTATCTCACTTTTGAGCACATCTTTTGAACACATCTTTACTTGCAATTTACCTTGAGCAATCTAATTGCGTACTTTATATTTAGCTCATTTCATTTACAAACAACTTGTTAGCGTATGATTTTATAATTGTCATTTCCATTTCAAATCTTGTGAGTTGATATGTCAGAGCGTTGAGCTAATCTTCATTTCCATTGAGTAGTTGATACATGATCTTTTGAGCAACATTTCAAAGTTAATATCATCATTGTATCTCTATTGGAAGCACTTTCACGTTAACATATCTTATTGGAAGCATTTCACTCATATTTAGGCATTGCACTTGCATACTGAGTTAGACTTGCACCTCTAAAAGCTACCTCCAAGCATAAGCTTGGTTGAATAGATATCTTAGGAGATTTTTTTTTTTTTTTTTTTTGTTAATTTCTTCCACTTGGTACGGAATAAGGCTAAAATGCTTGACCTCAGGAGATTTATTTTTATTTATTTATTTATTTTATTAATTAATTTATTTTTTATTTATTTTTTTCTGATTTTTATTCCACTTGGTACAGAATAAGGCTAAAGTGCTTCTCCTCGCAGTTCTCTTGTGGCCGAGACCTTGTAGGAATGACGGCACGTAGATTACAAGGATTCTGGGAAGGGTATCGTTAATGAAGGACTAGTGCCTCCTCAGTGCATCTTCCTTGTAGCGGACCCCAATCTTTACCTTCTAGCAAGAATTTGAAAGGAAAATTTCTTACTTTAGACTAAGCATTTAGATTTAAAATCAACAAAGATAATTGCATCTCACATAGTCTAGTTTTTAGCATCATCTCTCTCATCAAGTTGATTTATGAGCATTTTCCATTTCACTTGGAACACCATTTTATGTGTTTGTCATCTTGAAGTTTACTTGCTCATGGTTATTTGAAGTTTTTTCATTCTATTTGAGCATTTCCTTTATAAGTGCAATTTCCATTTACTTTTGCAAGTTATATTTTTGTTGCTCATATTTCATATCTTGAAGTAACATTTGTTTGGCAGTGTTACCCACCACCTTGTGGGTGATATCTCTAGGAGAAAATTTTCTCCAAGATGGTCCTTAGTGTAATGACTAATGACCCACTTACAATTACAAATAGAATGTGAATATTAGCGTGCATATGAGGCATGCATATGATAACTACAATGCATGCATCGCATACACTGCACCAGTATATGTGTTAACTCATTATGTAAAATCCAATAAATGAATTATTGAGATACTGAGTAAATACCAAACTTGACAGAATATAATGTAGATGTTAAGATGGGTTACTTACTATGTAAACCACCATTAGTATAAAGTATTATTCAAAATAAAAGATAACTATAATATTATGAATTATATTAACTAAATAAGCACTATAACATAATATTATACTAATTGTTGTTAATTATTAAGTATAATAATGAAATTTTAATTTGTATTTCATGACTTTTAATTATGACATCTTTTAAATACCAACTTAATATTTATATTCAATTCCCTTTTTAATAATATTTCCATATACATATGTTTATGTTATATGTCCCTTTAATTATATTTATTTGGTTCCATTTTGTTGACATAGTTATATGTTTATATATATGTAATGACCCACCTACAATTTATAAACAGAACATAAATATTAGCATGCATACGAGACATGGATATGATAGCTATATATGCATGTATCGCATATGCTGCATTAATATATATGCAAACCATTTATGAAAGTCCAGTGAATGAATTATTGACATACGAGGTAAATACCTAAACTCACCATAATCAAATAAATATATATGCTTATGAAAGACTTGTTATACCACTATATTATTCCAAATATACTAATACAAAAGAATTTAATTAAATAAAATAAATTATATATATAAAAACCAAAGACTCTAAATTTAATTATTAAAGCTAAAAGTTAAATGAGAATTACATTGTTTAAAAAAAGAATTCATTTTAAATAAAAAATCAGACATGAAAAGGAAAGACAATGTAACTGTACAATGTAAAAGGTTAAACCTCAATAAAAGGTACTACGTAAATTAATAACTAGTGAGTGTCAAATTGAAACATGACTGTCCACCTTAAATCACTACGAGGAGCCAAGCAAAGGGACAAGGGCCAAGAATCCCCACCTCACAGCGACAACGGTAGAGGATGGATAAATGATGGCTCTCAGCAATAAAAAGGAAGGGTGTGCAACAAAGAAGGGGGGTTGGCCTGGAGAATGTAGTGCAGGAAAAAAGAATTTACAGTGAAGAACGAACTACAGTTAGAACAACCTTAATTGTCCTTGAAGCTTTTGGGCACGGGGCCAAGTTACTCCAAATTTGAAGTATTTTGGAGCTGGGTACTGAGATTTTGCCCAGTTTGGAAGGGAGGTGTTGGTCTTTTGGTAACAAGAGCGAATTTGGAGCGTCAACAGTCAAGATTGAATTAAACAGCAAAAACAATTTCCAGTTATTCCTCTGTCAAATTCAAAATTTTAAATCCAATTACTGTCCGTTTTAGGAATTTCATAGTTCGGGTATTACACACTAGTATCAGAGCTTTTCAGGTTTGAATTTAGTGTCCACTTACGATTGAAACCCATTGGTTCCCATCATGGTTTCCTATCATGCAATTGATTCCATGATGAAGTCTTTTTTATTTTTCTTGATACCCATCTGTTAGTAAGTATCTGTACTCCAACGAACAATGTTAATTGCAATAGAAATATTTACCCTCTTGTGTCCTTTTATACAATAAAGGGTTTATAACAGGATTACATTGAATGACCAGATATTTTCTTTTTATAATAAAACCGAGCTTGATATCTAAACAAAGCATATGGAGCAGTTTCCAATTCGATACTTCTAGAGGCACAAACCAAGGCTTGACTTTATTATTATAATTCCACTCTGTTTATGTAAAGAAATATAACTCCCATTATCGATAATGGAGTCGGTCGAAAGATATACTTGTTATCTATTGTCCAGGTGCTTTTGCATAAATTTTTACATTATTTCTCGGGATCCATATATATTTCTCACAACATTTGCTTTTGGTTGCTACACGATCAAGATATCCACTAACATTTTCTAAATAATTTCTAGGGTGTTTGGATTTGCTAAACTCCTTTGTGTGAAATGAAAGGGAGTGTTCGAACAGTTGAGTGCAGGGAGACTTTGAGACTCCACCTTCCACCAAATTTCCAACAATACACTCTCTTGATTCACAAAATGTAGCGTGTAGGAGTAAATTTACATTGGGACATAACTGTTCATTTAGTAATGTATCTTGATTATAGTTCTTTCAAATTGGAAAAAAAATTAACGTGCATATAGTTAACACACACACACACACACACACACACACATATATATATCTTCCTCTAACCTATAAAAGATCAATTACGTTATACAATTTACTCTTACTAAAATGTCATAGTTTCTTTAAAGTAATATCAAATTGAGGAATATTAACATGGGGACAAAGTCAACCAAAGGCCTTTTACGTGAGGATGGATAACACATTTGATTTTATTAAAGAAGTTTTGCATAACACATTGTAGCATAATGAAAGTCTCATCATAAATGATGACATACTCATGTTTAAGAATCTTCAAGATTAGTAAAGTAAAAAAAGAAAAAGAAAAAGAAAAAGGGAAATAGATTTATAGTTGTAAGGGAATTGAATATAAATATTAATTTGGTATTTAAAAGAAGTCATTATTAAAAGTAATGAAATACAAAACAAATTAAAATAACCCATAAGACGTTTCATAAAGTTGCGTTATCAAAAGGGAAAGGTGACCTCACACAAATGAACCCGCCGTGTCAAGAGAAGATAGTGACCGCCTCTGCAAATTCGGAAGGATACCTAATTGAAGGCAGCAAAGAGATGGGGCAGTTCTAGAAACCTCGAAGATTTAAGGAGGAATTGGACCCGGTGAGAGGGTGTGGATTTTATGAGTTTTATAGAGACTGAAATTTTTAAAAAGAGCCACAAACAAAGATGGAGAAGGAGCTTAATTGTTCTTGGAGTTTTGGGCACAAGGGCTAGAGTACTTCAATTATGATGTATTTTGGGAGTTGGGTACCAAGATTGTGCCTAGTTTGGCAGGGAGGTTTTGGTTGTTTTGGTAACGCAGCGGGAGTAAGAGACGCGACAAGGAGGTGTATGTAATGACCCACCTACAATTACAAATAGAATGTGAATATTAGCATGCATACGGGGTATGCATATGATAGCTACATATGCATGCATCACATGCACTACACTAGTATACGCGTTAACTAATTATGAAAAGTTCAATAAATAAATTATTGACATACTGAGTAAATACCAAACTCGACAGAATATAATGTAGACGATGAGTTACCTACTATGTAAACCACCATTAATATAAAGTATTATTCAAAATAAAAAATAACTATAATATTATGAATTATATTAACTAAATAAGCACTATAACATAATATTATACTAATTATAGTTAATTATTAAGTATAGTAATGAAATTCATTTTTATTAATTATAATATAACGGAAATTAAGGAAATATAAAAATATAACCATGTCAACAAAAGGAACCAAAGAAATATAATTAAAGGGACATATATAACACAAACATATGTATATGGAAATATTATTAAAAGGGGAATTAAATATAAATATTAATTTGGTATTTAAAAGAAGATATAATTAAAAGTAATGAAATACAAAACAAATTAAAATAACCCATAAGACATTTCATAAAAGTCGCGTTGTCAAAGGGAGAGGTAACCTCACACAAATGAACCTGATGTGTCAAGAGAAGACAATGACCGCCTCTGCAAATTCGGAAATATACCTAATTGAAGGTGACAAAGAGATGGGACGATGGAGGAAACCTCAGAGATTTGAGGGATTGGACCCTGGGAGATGGTGTGGATTTTATGAGTTTTATAGAGATTGAAATTTCTAAACAAAGCCACAGACAAAGAGGGAGAGGGAGCTTAATTGTTCTTGGAGTTTTGGGCATGGGGGCTAGAGTACATCAATTTTGAAGTATTTTGGGAGTTGGGTACCGAGATTGTGCCTAGTTTGGCAAGGAGGTTTTGGTAACACAGCGGGAGTAAGAGTCGCGACAGAGCAGATAGAATGGTACTCAATAGAAGAATTGATAAATTCTGTATTAAAATTACATATATTGGTATTTTGTGAACAAAATTTTGTTAAACCCTGTTAAATTTTCGATTTAGGGCTTCACAATTATTCTCAACATGAATTTGTTAAACTCTGTTAAATTCTTTAAATTTAGGGCATTTTAGGGTCCTTACACTCAACCGACAGTCAACAACCCCTTGCAAGCCACCAACTAGCTCATTGTGCCATTTTCTTTGCCAGTTGAGCATGCCATGTGGTCCCTCACCTACCTGTCATGATCCTATGTTTGAAAGTGGGCCTCCTGAACCTAAAGGTATGCCTTGTCATTTGGTAATTGAGTATTGAGTTTTGTTATCATGGACACTTTTGGGCATGGTTTAATGGGGGTATTTGGCGGAAAGAGTGGGCTAGATTTGTGCTTTTGTCCCCTAGACCTCTTTTGGATGCTACCCTTGGATCTTAATCCTGTGGGATCTCTTTTACTGATCATTGATTTTTAGGGTGGTACTACATAGGAAATCCCAATTTTGGTTGTGTGTTCCTACTTTCCCATCCACACATATCACTCTCCTTCCATATGTTATAACCCCATCGATCATCTTTCCCACCTGGGTCCACATTCCTCCATTGGGTCCACATAGGGTTAGCCTCCTCTTCCCATTGCCTACAACTTGGGTCAAGCTAGGAACAATGCCCCAGAGGTTGATGCAGTTGAAAAGAAAAAATAAAAGTGTAATTGGCCACAGTCAACAAGAAAATGTACCACTAGATGCAAAAGATGGCCGAGACAAACACATTTAGCACATGGGCAAAGGCCAATGCTTGAGCTCTACCCCATACCTATGGCTATCACCCTAGTTCCATAGGCCCTAGATGAGCCTCCTTTATTATTCAGGAACCCATGATCGTCCCAACCCTTGGTGGGCAATGAACTGCCCTACCTTAAAGGGGGTATCCACTGCTATACCTTACACATCATGCTCTTATCCTTTGAGCACTGAGTAGTTAATCAAAGAAAGATGATAAAAGACAAAAGGCATATAAAGAAGGGTGGGGCACCTCATGCACGACGATTCCTCCCTCCTATAAATTATATGCCCAAGTGTGGGCTTCCTTTTTATTAGCTACCCTTGTACCTTGATATGTGGCCCACTAAGTCATAGGACACGTCCTCCAAGGTCCCATGTCCTGTATTTAACGTGTCGGACACGGAAACGACCCTAAAACGTGTCGAAAACATTTTTTATTGTCTTATAAAATGTAAAACGTATTCGGGCTTTTTAGTCGTGTCCTAGTCCTGGAAAACGAGTATTCGGTGTCTAGAAAACGTTGCCCTAACGTTTTTTCTCTGGTTGAATATGTACCCCATGAAATCGCTAGTTTAAAGCCCACACAACTATTTCTTCGGAGTTCTTTTGCTATTTTCCTTCGTTGTTTTCCTCCGTCGTCGCTCTCCATCGCTGTATATTTGTCGTGTGGAGTCGAGTGTGGAGATGAGTGTGGATTGAGTCATCTCCATGGGCTCGTGGAGCTGTTTGGTCGCAGCGTGTGTGGGGTTTAGCAACTTGGTAGTCTGCAGCGTTCAAGTAAACCGTGGTCCATCGCTGTATATTCATCGTGTGGAGTTTGGTCACAGGCTCACAGCGTGTGTGAGGTTTGGAAACTTGGCACTTGGCAGGCTGCAACGTGTGTGAGGTTTCCCATTTAGGTAAACCGTGGCCCGTAGACCATATGGTTAATGGCACCGCCGCACCATAGATATATATTAAATTTTAATATATTCAATAAACGTCAAATTTCAATTAATGTGAGCTTTTCGCTATTTTAATTTAACGATTGCATGAGCAGTGAGCACATTGCAACACTAATGTCTTGTTTAGAAGATTTCAATTTTCAACAGGACAAGCAACATATCCATGCTGAGTTCCTATTGAACTACATTTTGATTTTGTACACAGCCATAACACAGCTAATAGTGTCCCAACTAAAACCAAAGTTAATTGTTGATCACTGAAGATGGTAGGTCACATATCTTTTGGAGTATTGACAGGCTCTTACCCCAGCAAAGAACTGTTTGATTGCCAAAATGAAGTAGTGCAAAATAGCTCAGGACTAATATTTCACACAGTCATTTCAACATGTATCTATTTACGAGTGACCTTGACACCTCCACCGATTGACAAGGATGCTACAACTGATGGGTTTGCAAGTGAGAAAGCTATTTAAACAGCCCATGGACACATTTTAATAACTATCCTCATTCTGCCAATGAAATACAGTAACAACTGCTCTACTTATCAGATTTGTTGATTGTTCATATTACTTCAAGTTACCTCACCTGATTGTTCATATTACTTCAAGTTACCTCACCAGATGCAAGTGAAATGATCTGCTATATGTACCCCAGCTAGAAGAAGGGGTAACAATCATTAACCATGAGCTAAATACACCAACTATATCTTACATAAATTATTGTGTCTAGACTCTGAAATCTAGACTTATTAGACAGTTCAATCATGTCTTTAATTATTGGGTACAAGAAATCTGAGTAATAACAGAATTACCATGAGTATGTATTGACTCATGATTCCCTGCATCAATCTCAACCATATCTTGCCATATAGATGGCAAATTTTTTACCCATTCCCATGCCTCCAGACCACAGAAAATTGTCTCTTTCATAGTCTTATAAATACTATTACACAAATAAATGGACCTTAATTCCTCAAAGGAAGAAGGATCATCAGATTTAAGATTAGGGCTATAAAAGTGGCATTGAAGGCTGAAGTCATCTTCCCAGTTCTCCTAGATTCATCAAATCTTCCTCAATGAACTCTGAGAAACCTTAGAAAAACTCAATAGGCTAGTCATCAAGTCCTAGGTTCTTACTCTTTCATGAAAGGTATGAAGAACTGTTTGCAGTTCCTCTCTTGAAGCATTTCCCATCATCAGAGTTTTTGTCCTGATGATGGATCCCCTACAGAAAACAAATATGAAAATATGCTTGCTGAAGAGAATAATCAAATCTGAAATCTGAGGTTTAAAAAAATAGTTATTTGATATATTTGTAAAATTATATATAAAACCCTAATTCCATAATGATATTTATAGCTAATTGTTTAAATTTAATTGTTTTTTTTTTGTAGGTGGAGTGTGGACTTTATAACAACAAGAATATCAATGGCCTAATCATCCAAGGCAGTGGGCAGAGGTCAAAGGAAAGGCAAGGGTGGTGCTTTTTGTGGTCCCCCCCTTCCAAGTTTTTCTGTTTCATCTTTTATTGGTCATAGTGCCCCAAGTGCTTCAAGTGAAGCTTTAGGTGTTTCTCGACCGACATTAACATATGATGTTGTTGCAGCAAGACAACAAGCACAACTAAGAAATACCTTCTCTGGAAGTATGTAACCAAGAAGTAAGGGCCAAAGGCTGATGTGGGAGGGAATGTGCTTTGGTCTTGTAATTTTTGCAAGGGTGAATTTAAGAGCACTTACTTTCGAGTTCAGGGCCATTTGTTGGGCCTTCCTTGTGGAATTGGAGCATGCAAAATATCAATCCTAGAGAAAGAATGGATTTGGAAAGGGAGGATGCAGTTGGGTTTCGGAATGTGGTGGCAGCAAGCAGGAAAATTAGTAAAAATGAAGATCCTCTTCCATTCTTGAGGAATGCTAATAGTAGTAGATTTGGGAGAGGGGCTGAAATTCAGCGAACAAAAAAGAAGGCAACCCAAACTTGTGGTGGTCCAATGGACAAGATTTTTTAGCGTGAGAAGCGAGATGAGGTTGATCTTATAGTGGCATTCTTTTTCTATCTCAACTTCATTTCTTTTAATGTTGCACGGTCTCCTTTGTTTTTTGAGATGTGTCGAGCTCTAGTTGATATGGCTCCAATTGGGTATGTGCCTCCAAGTGCAGAGAAACTTATAACCACATTGTTGGTTAAGGCAAGGAAGGAGGTGGATAAAATTCTACAACCTATTAAATTATAATGGATCTCATCTGGTGTCAGTATTGTTTTTGATGGATGGACAGATATAGCATGCCATCCTCTCATCAATTTCATGGTATATTCTCAAAATGTACCGGTTTTCTTGAAAGCAATTGATGCTCTTGGACAATACAAGGATGCACAATATATGGCTGAGCTGCGTATTAAAGTTATTGAAGATGTAGGCGTTGAAAGTTGTGTGTAAATCATCACAGATAATGCACCTATTTGCAAAACAGTTGGCTTGATTGTGGAAACTAGATATCCACAAATATTTTGGACGCTATGCATTGTTCACTCTTTGAATTTAGCACTAAAATCTATTGCTTTAGATGTGACATGGATTGGCAATCTTATTGAGGATGCACACCATATCCGAAATTTTGTACAAAACCATACCAATGCCCTCACAATATATAAAGAGTACACACATCTATCATTGTTGAAGATTGCAGATACTTGGTTTGCTTCCTCATTCATCATGCTTAAGAGGTTGAAGGAAGTGAAGGCTGCTCTTGGGGCCATGGTTATTTCAGATCTTTGGTCGTTTTGGAGAAAGATGGATCAAACTGCTTCAAAAAAGGTAAAGGACACATTGTTAGATGATGGTTGGTGGGAGAGGGTGGATCTTACCATAAAGATCATGAACCCTATCATTTCTCTCTTGCGGTTTGCAGACACGGACCAGCCCATCTTAGGAGAGGTTTATGAGGGTTGGGATTCCATGATTGAGTCTGTGAAGACTATTGTTATGGAGAATGAGTGCCCTGGATATGAGACATCAGCAGAGAGTTTATGGTCCACCATACAAGATATTCTTATCTCTAGGTGGGATAAGAATTGCACACCTTTGCATTGCTTAGCTCACTCTTTGAATCCCAAGTACTACAGTTAAGAGTGGCTCTGTGGTGGGACCTCACACAGATACCCTCTTCACATGGATGGAGAGATTTCACAAGGGAGGAAGATAGCATTCAGAAGGATATTTTAGGATAGAGCATCTTTTCTTGAGGTGTGTTGACACCTAATCCTCAATGATTGGGGGAATTGAATGTGAACAATCATCGAGAAGATGAACTGAACAATCACATTCATGTATATAATAGATAGCTGGCTAAATGAATAAATGAATCAGTTTTCTGGAGTTACTCCTGGCCTGACATGGTATCAGAGCACAGGTCCCAGGTTCTTTTTTTATCCTTGCTTTGTAACTCCTCTGTCCACTGCCTGTCTTCTGCTCCTCTATCCCACACCTGAAGGAAACGCCTGCCTGAAGCTGCATACCAAACATCTGAGAGAGTGAAACGCGTGCCTGAAGGTAACGCTGTTGTATTGAGCGGATATCCAAGAAAAACGCTGTTTGATGGAGCTGACTGAAACGCTGTTGTATTGAGCGAATATCAAAGAAAAACGTTGTTTGAACAGTGACATTTACGCTGCTGCCAGGTATATGCCATACGCTGTTTGACATGGAGCTGTTTGACATGGTATTAAAAACACTGATATGTATTTAAATAAAAAAAAAATGCTGTGAATTTCCATTGCTGCTGGTGATTGAAACGCTGTGAATTTCCATTGCTGCTGGTGATTGAAACGATGTGAATTTCCATTGCTGCTGGTGATTGAAACGCTGTGAATTTCCATTGCTGCTGGTGATTGAAACGATGTGAATTTCCATTGCTGCTGGTGATTGAAACGCTGTGAATTTCCATTGCTGCTGGTGATTGAAACGATGTGAATTTCCATTGCTGCTGGTGATTGAAACAATGTGAATTTCCATTGTTGCTGGTGTTTGAGCTGATTGAAACGATGTGAATTTCCATTGCTGCTGGTGATTCAAACGATGTGAATTTCCATTGTTGCTGGTGATTGAAACGATGTGAATTTCCATTGCTGCTGGTGATAGAAACACTTGCCCCTAAGAGAATTCGGGGAATAGAGAGACTATCCTCAGTAATAAAACAGTGGCGGTCTAAACTATAAGATATAGTAATATCGTTGTTTTGAAAAAGTTTAGAGCATTTTATCCATTTCACCTGAGGGTGATTGAATTTCAAGTTATAGGATTTTCTGAAAAATTGATTCGCAGAAGAAGAGTTGCTGCCCGTCTCACTGAGTTTACGTAAATGAATTCTTTTGTCCAAATTAGATTCATTTTCTAGTTCAAGCTGCAGGATCAAAAAGTGGTCTTTCAATTGCAGTTAGATTGGGGTCAATGTACTGTTACCAGTTGCAGTCTTTCCACTGATACGAGCCCTGGTCTCCGCTATTGTTTGCGATGGGGCTGTTGTTCTCAGTGGTTGAAAATGAAATTAATTATCAGAATCTCAGTTTTGTTTTAGCAGCAGAAGTTTTTTTTTCATAAGAGCAAATTTTTCTGCCTTTGTTGGAGGGTTATCAGCATTCTTTTTTCTAAGCAGCAGAAGTCTTTTTTCGTAAGAGTTTTTTTTTGCCATCAGAAGTATTAGTCTATCAGCAAAAGTTTTTTTTTATATCAGCAGAAGTAATCTTTTAACAGAATGCATTCAATTATCTCTATGATAGGGATAGTTCTCACTGGCAAGGAGAACTATCCTGACTGGTCCCGGATGGTACAACACACCCTCGTCTTCAATGAGTTGTGGAAAGGAGTGTGTGTCGGAGAAGGAGACAGTGACCCAGAAAAGCCTACATCAGACAAAGAGCTGGCCATCTGGGAAAACAAGAACAGCAAAGCATATGCATTAATCGCAGCATCTGTAAATAAGGAGGTGAGTCGCCACATTTCATCATATTCAACTGCCTTTGAAGCTTTACAAAAGCTGAAAGAACTCTATGACTCACATTCTGCACTTGAAGTCGTCCAACTTATGATTAAACTCTTCACTCTTGACTGCAAAATAATGATCCTCTTGCTCTTGCATCTGAAATAAAGTCTATAATGCATGATATCAAATCCACTAAAGTTGAGTTGGATATCTCTCTTATTTCTTTTCTCAAGGCACTTTATCCTACATACTCCAATTATCTTGAGTCTTTGCAAGCAAATGGAAATCTCAAGGACATAACCTTTGACTCTCTTGTGAAAAAGTTTGCTAAAAGGGAAAAAGCCTTTGGAAAGAAGACAGTCCCTAAATCTTCTGAAGAGACTGTATGCATGGCTAATAAAGAAAAATATCCTGCTCAAGATTCTACAAGAGGAAGAGGTGGACGAAGAGGAAGAGGAAGATACTTCAGAGGCAGGGGGGGCAGACATCCTCAAGGAGAAAAGGCAAATTTACATTGTATTCGCTGCAAAAGAAATGGATCACATGATGCCTCTACATGCAAGCTACCATGGGACAAAATTGAGCAGAGAAGAAACCAACAGAAAGGTAAAAATGATGATACAGACAAAGGTAAAGCACCTGAATCCGCTCACTATATTGAGGCACAATGTAACATTGGAGTAAATAAAGATTTGTTTAACACTTCACTTGCTTCCTGGAAAAATGATTGGCTGCTTGATTCAGGAGCAACCTGTCACATGACTCATAGAAAAGACTTTTTGAAGATTTCATTGTCAATGTTGATGGAGTAGTTTACTTTGCAGATCAGTCAAAAATCAAGCCATTAGGGCTTGGCACAATCAGGCTTAAATTGCCTGGTCTCCCAGACTTTCTTCTTGATCATGTTTTATATCTCCCACAGCTCAAGAGAAACTTGTTGTCCTTGGTCCACATCCGGCAGCAAGGTCACTCCATTCATATGTTTGATGGCATGCTTGAGGTGAGAAAATCATCTGATCACTCACTTGTCATGAGGGGAATAGAAGAAGAAAGACTTCTCAAACTGCAAGGAACATCTGCTCATAAACAACATTTCTCATATATTACTCATCATGAAGAAGGTACACTTCCATCAAGTTTATTATGGCATGCTAGATTTGGACATTTAAACTATGACAATCTCCGTTTATTGAAGAAAAATGGTGTGGCTGGTTTGCCTACAATTCCTAGAAAACTTAAGCAATGTGATGCTTGCATTCTAGGAAAGCATAGCAAACAGTCATTTCATGACTCACATTCAAGAGCACACAGGAAGCTTGAACTTATTCATTCAGATTTATGTGGTCCAATGCCTGTTCCTTCTGCAAATGGAAATAAATATATCATGACATTTATTGATGACTACACCAGAATGTGTTGGGTTTATTTATTGAAGAACACATCTGATGCTTTCCTAACATTCAAGAATTTTCATAAATGGATTGAAAATGATGCACAATCTCATATTGGGTCTATTCGCACTGATAATGGAAAAGAATATACATCAAATGAATTTTGAAAACTATCTTCGACAACATGGGATCAAACACCAAACAATTGTGCCTTATAATCTCCAACAGAATGGTGTAGCTGAAAGAATGAATAGAACAATCTTGAATATGGTACGGTCCATGCTTTTCTTCAAAAATGTAAAGATAATGTTTTGGGCTGATGCTGTTCTATGTGCTGCATATATAAAGAATAGATGTCCATCTAATGCTATAAGAAACAAGACTCCCTATGAATTGTGGTATGGACATGTTCCTTCGGTAAAACATCTCAGGGTCTTTGGTTCCACCTGTTATGCTTTGATACCAAAGGTACATAGAAACAAACTTGTGCTAGAAGTCGTAAGTGTATCTTCCTGGGGTATTCAAACACCTCCAAAGCATACCACCTCTATGATGAAGTAAATAAAAAGTTTGTTGTATCTAGAGATGTAATTTTTCTTGAATCATCCAAATCTGACAATGTTGTTGAGCGGCAACTTGATCGCTTGGATAGATTCGCAAAAACAAAATCATTTCAAGAATTTGATAATCAGATTCCACATCTTGAAGGGGGGATTCCTATTCTAGATCAACATTGCGAATCTTCTTCTGAAGAACACTCTCCCCCGAATGAAACTCCAACAACGGATGATGCTTTAAGTGATGTAATTGATAGAATTGGGAGACTGAATCTTGATTCAGTCCCAACTCAATCAACAGAGCAGCCTGGACCATCTCAGAAAGGTCCCCCAAAGTGGCTGACAAAGACACTTGAAAGTGTTCATCCTGATGAAATTGGAAAAACAGGAACCAGAAATTCAAACCGGCAAAATGGAGTGATGTAGATGACTCTAATTCACCTGTTGATATGGATGTTTCTTATGATTGTGAATTGAACTTGTCTACAGATTTTGAACCAACTTCCTTTAAAGAAGCTGCTTCTCATGATGAATGGAAAAAAGCGATGCAAAAGGAGTATGATGCCCTCATAAAGAACGACACTTGGAAGCTGGTTGATCCTCCATTTGGAACCAAACCAATTGGCTGCAAGTGGGTCTACAAGAACAAGTACAAAGCTGATGGCTCACTTTACAAGCACAAAGCTAGGCTTGTGGCAAAAGGTTTTGCACAGAAGGAAGGGGTCAATTATGAGGAAACTATTGCCCGCACAGCAAAATGGGCCACCATCCGGACACTCTTTGCACTAGCAGCTCAGAACGGTTTCAAAGTCCATCAAATGGATGTAAAAACTGCTTTCTTGAATGGAGATCTAAAAGAGAATGTTTTTATGTCCTAGCCTAAAGCATTTGCTGTGAAAATACATGAACATAAAGTACGCAAACTTGTGAATTCCTTGTATGGCCTCAAACAAGCACCGCGAGCCTGGTATGAAAAACTAATTGAGCATCCTCTGAAACTCAACTTCAATCATTTTGATCTTGATGATGCAACTTTATTTGTCAAGAAAGTAGGCAAAACATTTGTATATCTTGTGGTATATATAGATGATCTTTTAATGACAGGGAACAATGAAAGCTACATTAAATCCATAAAGAAGGAATTGAGGAAAAGTTTTGAAATGACTGATATGGGCTATGTTCATTACTATCTTGGCATTGAAGTAACCCAACATCCAAAGTCCATATTTCTTTCTCAAAAGAAATACATTGGAGATTTGTTGAACAGGTTTGGCATGACAGAGTGCAATCCTTTACTACTCCAATGGAACAAAACTTAAAGCTCACTTCTATTGAAGGAAAAGAATTTGAGGATGCAACAAAGTATAGACAACTTGTAGGAAGTCTCAACTACCTAACTACTACTAGACCAGACATTTCATTTGTTGTTG
>APFE031745979.1:24506-41285 GCA_000404065.3 Pinus taeda | reverse complement strand
TTATTCTCTTCTTTCACCTTCTCTTTTCAAGGTCTAGCACCATAGGTCTTCTAGGGCATCATTTCTCTTGCAAACCATCCACAAGAAGAGTTTGATCTATTGGCATCATCTATGTTGGGGTTTCTCCTAGTCACCCTCAAATTTTGAATTAATTCTGATGATCAGATTGTGAGATACCTCAAGCCCTAGCCTCAAGATCAAATTTTTCCCTTGGTTTGTTTAGGCTAAAAGACCTCATTGCGATCTTCACCTTGTATTGTGTTGGAAATTCATTCTTTGATCCCTTTCCGCTCCAGAATAGGTGAATTACATCATTGGTTGCTAAACCCTACCCCCTTGACCTACCCTCCAGGTCTACTTGGTCTCGTGTGGTCCCACAAGCCATTAAGAGTAATTCTTAAGAGACCACTCGAAACCCAAGCATCTACAAGAATTTTTGGGTTGAAGGGCCTCCATTATAAGATACATTCCCTAAACCTTAACCTTGAAATTCTCGTTGAGCCCTTCCCTGAGAGCCTTCAACCTTGCCTTCCAAAGCAAGCAAGCCATATATGTGAGTCTGTCTCGTGAATAGGCCCCTAGGATCACCCCTCACCCCCTCATTGTCTACTTACTTTATGGTCCTTATCATATTGAATCTCCTCCCATTGGTTAAAGTCCATAAAGAGTAGGGAGCCTTAGCTGAGGTGACAATGGGCTATTACTCCATTTGTTGCCCTTGATCTAGTAGTAGCCCTCCATGGACCCCCCTTTAGAGCCCCTGCTAGTTTGAATGGTGATAGACAACTTTCCCATTCTAGCAATTTATTGTTTTTTGAAAGACACTTTATATGTAAGTATTGTGATGTCACTTTGAACATATTATTTCTTGCAAGTATATTTGGCATTGGTCTGACTATAATTTTCTTCCAGGATTTATCTTGTTGAAATTCATTTGCTTCTTCTATATTTTTGACACTTATATGCTCACTGTTATTTGAACTTGCTTATCATTTATTTGCGTTCAAGTTATTGTATGATGAATGTTCCAATGTACTAACTACCTCCTAGAACTTGTTACCCTAACAAGCCTTCCTTTAGAATCCATCCTTAGGGTCCACCCCCTTTAGATTTACTAGGAGAGAGCTTTAATGGAGAGAGCTGGGATTAGGTGACAACATTTTTTGGCATCGTTGCCAGGGACAAGTTATCTTGTACCTGGAATACGACTAACTTTCGGTTCTTGCATGTTGGATTTTTAGAGTTACATTCTTGCTCAAGTGATGACTCCACTTGGTTAATTTTTTTGCATGTTGGATTTTTAGAGTTACATTCTTGCTCAAGTGATGACTCCACTTGGTTAATTTTTTGCAAGAGTTTCTACTAGTAGAAATCCAAGTAGTTTGCTTAGCCCCACTCTTGAGCCTGAAAGGGTTTCTAGAGTGAGATAAAGGAAGATCTCTTCTCATAGAGTTCTTGCTAATCTTCGGCAGGAGGCTATTTCTGATATCCATTTGCTTTTCCAAGGACAAGTTGAACAAGACATCATGACTAACTTGTTTAGTCCTTCTAACTTTACTAACATCAATGGCTATTCACATGACATTCTGGATAAGACCATTTGAGAAGTTGCCTTCATTCTCAGGTAACAATGCCATTAGTGCAAAAACACACATAAGAAATTTCAACATATGCATCATTAAGTGGTGTATTGGTGGTAACTACGAGGACATAAAGATGAGACTTTTTGTCCTCTCTTTAGAAAAGGATGCTCTTGAATGGTTCATTGAGCATCCTGCTAACTCATTTGATTCTCTACATACCATTATTAATGCCTTTGAGGAGAAGTATGGGGATTATGAAGAAGAAAAGCACTTGATTAACACGATTAGCCATATTGAGAAGAGTGAAAATGAAATAGTGCAGGAGTTTAAGAAAAAATTTAATGACATGGTGAAGAGTATGCCTCAAGATGTTAAACCTCCTGAAAAGTTTATTTTGATCCTTTATCTGGATGCTTATGGTGTTGACACATCCTATGAGCTAAAGATAAAGGAACTCACAAATCTAAACGCATCTCAAATAGAGGCCTTAAAAATAGAAAAGGCTAGAAATGAATAAGGAAAATTAGTGATTCCTGGTTTTACTATAGGGCCATTAAAGTCTCCTGAATCCAAAGGGAAAGTTGAAGCAAAGGAGGTTGATAAGGATTCCATCAAGGAGTTAACCCAATTAATCAAGAACATGGAGATGAATCATGTAAAACAAATGCATGCCATGTAAAATAGGTTGGTGGCCATGGAAATATCGCAAGTGCAAAGGTTCCAGCCTAGGCCCAATGATAGATGGCAAAAGAATAAGGGCCCTACACAAGATTATAGGCATCCTAATCCATTAGTGTCCACCAACATGGTAGATCAAGTTCCCCCATATTGTCGGCCATGTGATGAGTTGCATGAAGAGGCCACATGTCCCTATGTAAGGAGAATCATGGAAAGTGGCATGTTAGGAGGTAAACATGTGGCAACAAGTGGTCAAATCAAGAGATTAATCATAGGCCTAATGAACATGGGGTTGATAATATGATTGCAAATTTTGATAATGTTATTAATTTTTTTGGGGAAAAACCTACACCTAGATAGATTCTTGCTATGGCAAAGCATAAAGGGATGACTTATCAAACAAGGGACATTCAAAATTGGAATAATTGCAGAATTTTTTTCCTCCAACTTCATAATTAAATTTTGACTTGCGCGATTGGGTGAATAACCCAAGTGTATCTATACTGGTGTGAATGCTTTTGAAGATACCATCTTAGACGACAAAGTTATTGTTGATTTTTGAATAGCTTGGGAGGTACTCCAAGCCCTAGGATTTAGGGTTTGGAAGGTGGAGCCCCACAAGAGTCAATTGTGGGCTTGGAACCCAAGGTTGGGGTTTTGTACCCATCGATGTTTGGGCCAAAACCATGAGGCATTTTGGACATGTGATGGATGGAGATGATAGAGGACAATGGGGAGAATCCAATGCTTAAAAAATCGTCGAATTTCAAGATGTCCTTGATGAGTTATGAATTTTTAAAGTTGACAAATGGATTTTTGGCACATAAGTAATGTAGGCTTGGTGGGCATGTGCCAAAAGACATGTCTATTCATTGACCCTTCTAAAGTGTATAGATAGGAGGTGTGTGAGGCTCATTTTATCCATCGAAGAGCATTAAATCATCATTAAGACGTGGAGGTTTAAGGGCTGTTTTGGGCATGTTTTACCTTCACCACAGGTCCGAGATAATTGCAGGAGCATGCCACATTACATAGAGAGGAAATAAGGATTGTTTGAGTTGTGGATTTGCTATAGGGTACCTCTATTTGAGTGCCGCAAAGATTAGTCTCATTGCAGGGGGGTGAAAGGCCTAATTGAAGGGTGTTAAAGGCTATCGTAAGGTGCTGTAGAGATCTGAAGGAGTTTGGGCAGTTTAGAGAGGGCCGAGAGGCCTAATCTAAGGAAAGACTCCTCGTAGAACACAATCCTAAACACCACAAGCAAGAGACAACAAGACCACAGCCGTGGAGGAGGTCTGGAAGGTAGGATAAGGGGCTGCAACAGTGTGTTATGTGTCCTAATAAAGACCAGATTCGTATTGCAGAAGGATAGTCCTAAAACATAGGTATGTTATGATGTTTTGGGTTGATTTGATGCTAGGGATGGTGTCCTAGCATGGACAAATTTATTGCAGCTCGTGGGAGCCATTTGGATGACTTGTCTGGTGGATGAAAGGCTATCCTAGAAGCAGATCTTGTAGGGAAGTATTGGCTGCCATTGGACTGGTGGAGGATAGCATGTTGGCTACCCAAAATAGCCCTTGGCAAGCCATCATAAAGTGACGTTGACAGTTAGAGGTTGGGTGAAGGTTGGAGCCTAATGTGTAGCTCTTTGATGGACAAAAGAAGCTACGAGCTTGGCAGATTGGAGCTCAGGTATTGGCCAACCTAGAAGAGTAGATTGGATCAACCCGTGTTCATTGTAGCAAAAGTGACATGCAACAGTGATAGGTGGCAGTCTTGTTGGAGACTCTGTGTTGTCCTTTGATGGACTAGGGGGCAGCTAGAGAGCAGAATGGGAGCGAAGGACCGACACGACGAGATACGACATAGACACTATAGTGAGATTGTCATTGTATCTTGTATCCCTTGTAAGGGAGCCCCAAGACTTTTGTATTATTTAGTTGGTTTAATATAACGAAGATTGGGTTGTTGTACATTGTTGTACAATATTTTGTAAAAAGTTGTCTATACTTGTGCATGTTAGAAAATAAAAAAGGCAGCAAAGATTTTCTTATTCTTGATAATTACTTGTGATGTTTCTTATTATTACGATTCTTTATTTCTTCTTTGTTTAATTCATCAAGCAATTACTAAAAGTAGCAACGCATAAAACAATAGACACCAGATGTAGGCACATGCTAGGGCAAAACCCCCCCTCGAGGGGAAAACCCAGTCAAGGTAATTCTTCCTTTCAATATTATTCTTTGAGACTCTTCACCATAGACCAAGACTAGACCTTCCCTCCACACTAAGCAGCAAGTTACAACAATTGGTAGCTTTTGGCAATAGTGAAACTTGGAAGACTTCGATCTCCCAATCCACGACACGAAACAAAGAGAGAGAGACAGTAAAATTTCGATTTTCGTTGTATCCTTAGACTTCCCCAAACTCGTATTTAGTTCAACTTCTTGACAACAGACTTCACACCTTTTCCCAGCTACAAGAGAACTTTGCACTTTTGCCCAGCAACAACAGGTTTTCGCACTTCTTCCTAATCACAAGAGAATTTGAACTTGATGAGAGAATGATGCTCCAAATGAATTCGATGAGATTCCTTTATAGGCTTCTTGTGGGGTCGAATAGGGTCCTCAGGCCGACTTGATCTTCTCTTAGGCCAACATGGTGCGAAGGTTACATAATTCATATTTGACTCAATACTTAACCTTTTTACATGATTCAAAAGCCCAAGAAGGGTCTCTTTAAATGTAAAATGACTCTGTAGACTCAGAATAAATCCTAGAAGCCCACAATAGGGACTTTGACCTAAAACATGGTGACCCAAGCATGAAAGCCATGCTTTAATAAGTCACAGTAATAATAATAAAAATTCTTTTCTTTATTCTTTTGACAAGTACATTACATGATGACTCCAGTAAATTAATGAAGACCGAACATAGTTACATTTTCCAACACTCCCTCATAACTAGGGAGGTATTCATAATTTACAAATACAATGGAAGATCTGAAATTATATTAACCATGAAGAACTTTAGGCACTCCATGCCATGGATTAAATTCCTACCAAGAGCAATCTATCCATACAGTCACTCAGCAATTAAGGCACCGCAATGCCGTGGACTAGATTCCTGACCAAGGCACTCTATCTAGGTCGGACTAAGATGGACTCAATCTTTCAGCCCCTTTAGGTACCCTTAGGCTTACTTGCTAACTATCAACCCAAAAATCCAAGTGTGTAACCAAAACAAAGCTCTTTGATCAACATCACCTTTCCAACTTTGGGACTCAGCCATCAACAGAAAGTGTCAACCAGATGTCTTCCCAGGCAATGCTTCACTCACAAAGCCTCAATACTCCTTGATCCGACATTGCAAGAATGCCCAATCTCTCCCAATCAAACTGGATTTGTAACCAGCATGCTATGAAATCCTTCGAAAGATTTACTTCTACAAACACAACCCCAATCAATAGTATACTTTCACATGTACATAATCAAATACAAACCTCTGGGGTCTTTCAAACAATTTGATGTTGCTTCTCAACTTTCCGTAGTAGGACTAGCAACCGAATCTTTCACTGGAGATTCCTCAATCATATGTTTTCCTTCCTACTTCTCGTGCAACAACATATCCTCTGAAATACATTCTTTCAATCAAAACCAACTATGCCCTCCCTCTCAACCAAAAACAATCTCATTATCCAGACTCCCTCTTAATCTTAGGAAGTTCCCTTCTATTTATGCTTCCTCAGGGAGATCAAATTCTTCTTTTCGACATTGGAGAATCCTTCGTGGAATCCAACCATTTCATTAGAGTTATCATCAAACTCATCATGCTTATCACATCAACGAGCATCTTCACCAAGTTGAAGATTGTGTACTTGCACAACTTAAATAGCAAGTACAACCAAATCTACAGAAGCATGAAGTTAGCCATATCAGAATCATGGAAGCATTTTCAACTTTATACGTATCAGATACCCAAACTCAATTACAAACAAGAGACATATGCTCTTCAACATCTTGCTAGGGACTTTTGTCACATACCCTAGACTACTTCAGAATGACTTTCATTCCATCTAGAGTTTCAATGTCACTTCCAAAGGTATGACATACCTTCCTTCAACATATAGCAGACCCTAGAAACAATTCACAAATACAAATCATCTAACAACCTTTCAAAATACATATGTTAGACTTCTCACTAGGGATTCATACAAATCCTAGATTTCATACAAAAGAATCAATCAAAGTCAATCGCAGTTTAGTCGTTAACCTGACCAGCGTCCACTAGGGTTAGTTCCAACCCCTAGATTTTCAATCAACCATCGATCAGTCACTAACATGACCAACTACCACTAGGGTTAGTTGCAAACCCTAGATTTCCGATCAATCATCAATCTCAACCAAAAAATCAAATTTCAACATTTTTTCACGAAACTCAGATTATCATTTAGTCATCATATATCAAAGATTTCTACTTCGACTAAGGTTTAATTCCAAAAACTTAGAATTCCAATTTCACAATCTCAACAATCTTACACAAATCTCAAATCATCATATTTCAGAGATTTTACTTTGACTAAGGTTCAACTCCAAAACAATGTTGCAGAAACCCCCTCCCCCCAAAGGATCCAAAGGCAGAACCGTGTCCCGTATGGATCCGCCACCGATCCTTCGGCGGAACCATGGATCAGAAAATCAGATCCACGGTTCCTCCTTTTTTTGGCGGTTCCTGCAAAATTGGATTCATGGGGGCTCAATCTGCGGCTCCTACTGCCGGGTTTGTGGTTCCTATTTCCCGATCCGCGGATCCGGAAAGGATCGGGTGCAGATCTGTGGAGGTTCGGGCGGTGTATCCACCGCAGATCACGAGCAGATCCGAGAGAAGGTGGATGGTTCCGCGAGGCTTTTTTTGTTTTTGGAAATTTCGAACTGTTCTGTGAGGAACTACACTTTCTGAATATTCCCAAGGTGCCCCTTGATGCTCCCTAGACGCTTCCTAGATTCTCCCTAATGGTAATGTCAAATTCTTAAAGTAAAAGTGACATTCTCCTTTATCTTTCATTTCCATCCTTTTACTTCAATTTTTAACATTACCATGAAATGACTCAGGATGTTTGAGAGTGGTTCCAGCCTCATCAAACTTCATATGGAGAAAATAGAATTTCATATCCCATTTAAAATTCAACAAACTTAACAGTTTTCAAGATCAATGAGATTGTGGCGTTTCATTGGGCTATATCATGTATGAGGGCATGTGATTGGAATTTAATCAAGAACAACAAGCCCTATATGTACCCCAGTGTTGGTGTTATTGATTGTTGAACTCCTTTGTCATGGCCTTAACAATTATGTACCCTTCACTCAAGTCAAAATCATTGATTAGGCATGTTAAGCTTTCTCTACCATATTATAAGGCTTGGATTAAGTTGTTTGATCAAAATTAGGCATTGTTGACTAAAATCCCTATAGAATTGAAGTAGAGGCAAAGACTAGACAAGAGAAGAGGAATCTAGATTGTAGATGGTTGATGTTGGAATAATTAACATTGATATACAATGGATGCCATATCTATCTTGATTTATGTAAAAACATGCATGTTTTCATGTCTTCTACAACTAATTTGGTATTTTGGATGCTTTTTTCAATATAAATGCAAATATATATATATAGGAGACGCTTCGCTTCCTAGATTTTTGGAAAATGACGCTTTCACGTCCCTGCTTCCAAAAAACGTCCCCATTTCATGCAACATTGCTCCAAAACCCTAGAATTCTATTTTCACAATCTCAACAATCATTGCATACATAGATTTCACATTATTATATTACACACATGAGACAATGTCAGTATTAGGATTTAACAACAAAACCCTAGATTTTCATTTTCAACAATCATCTAATAAATTTCAGATCATCATATCACACATACTAGACACTTTAACTTCACTAGGGTTTAGCTACAACACCCTAGATTTCCAGGTATTATTACCCTAGAATCTCAGACAAAGATTTTCATTAAATCCTAAACTTGTGACCATCAATGACTAGGTCCAAACATATATCTAGGAATTCATAACCGTATAGAAGCATATCATATGTCCAACAACATTAATACATCTAACCTAAACCTAGGATTTCAACCAAAAGGACATATCCATATAAGCTTAGATTTCATCATCATGCAAATGCATTTCATATCATGTGTCAGTCAAACCCAACTTCACAATGATCAATAAGAGTTAGACACAAACATTTTGATTTTACTAGGGTTTGATCAGATAAACACACACATACCAAGGAAATAATTTCTAAGACTATATAAGGGTCTTGCTTGCACAATCCACCAAACTCTAATGAGCTAGGGTTCCAATGTAGAAACGTAGCAAACCCAACATTACCAAAACTTCAAAGGTTCCGGGATTTTAGATCTTATCATTCAACCCTAACAAGTTAGGGTTCCCCAATCATACCAAAATACCAAACAAGACATCATCAAAACTTCAACTAGCATTTCACAATATCCCTAAGTAGTTTATGGTTTCTGACATTCACAATAGCATACCCTTCGGTTAGGGTTTTTGAGAACTTGCCTAGGGTTCTACATAATTAGTCAAGAAAATGAGTGGGGTGAGTAGATTTATCAAGAGATGAATCACCCAAACAAGAATCACTAAGATTCAATATAGCTTAGACATAACAATGTTAGTAATAGATCGTCAAATGAATAATCCTTTTCAATCACTGTATTTAAAGCATACCTTTGTTTCTTGACTAACCTTGACTTAAACGTTGTTTTCCCTAATCAAGACAATAGAGGGCGAAAGGTAGCATTTGATACTTCTTCAGGATTGGTAGTTAATGAGATCTTTAATTCTTCTTGACTGCAGGTAGTCCATAGTTCTTCAAAGGTAGGAGCTACCTTCCAACTGTTAAGTCTTGCAGCAAATGCACCTCAAGTAGGTGGCAATCCTAATAAGGCAGTGATCACGAGTTCTTTGTCTAGAGCAATTTCATCAATGGCCAAAATATCATCCCTGATTCTTGGTGTCTTCACAAAGAAGAATGCCACTGTGTCTTATTGAGTCATCTTGGTCCTTAGCTCATTCTTCAAACTAGCTACTTGACCAATGTTCTTAATAGTAAATGACTTTGACGAAGCTTTATACACTTCCTGAGCATGATTGATGTTAGCTATGAATGGGACAAGGTTGTTCTTTATTCCTTCTACCATTAGAGTCATGGCCACCAATTCTAGTTCCCTGAATTTCACTTTGTCAACATCATTGGAATCCTTAATAGGATTTTTTACTTTTCTTTTTACCAAGTATAGTACCTTATTCTGTTCAAGGATGAGGTTAATACTTTTCTTCCATGACTTGTAGTTTGAGGCTCCTTCAAGTTTGTTCTCTCCCTTGATTGTGTTAGACATCTTCCTTGAATATAGTAGACTCCTTCCCTGAGATAATCCTTTTGAATGGTTCCTTGATCAAGTGCTTGAGACTGCCTTTTTCTTCCTTCTTCACCAAAGCTCTGATACCGTGTTAGAAAATCAGAAAGGCAGAGATATTTTCTTATTCTTGATAATTAATTGTGATGTTTCTTGTTATTACGATTTTTTATATCTTCTTTCTTTTAGTTCATCAAGCAATTACCAAAGCAACAATACATAAAACAATAGACACTAGATGTAGGCACTATGCTAGGGAAAAACCACAAGTCAAGAAAATTCTTCCTTTCAATAGTATTCTTTGAGACTCGTCACCCTAGACAAAGACTAGACCTTCCCTACACATCAAGTCAATCTCCCAGATCTTCGATCCCTTTCCAGCAATTTCGACTAGTCAACAACTTTTGGCAACATGCAGCTTTCGGCAATAGAGAAACTTGGAAGACTTCAATCTCAAAATCTAGCACTCAAAACAAAGAGAGAGACACACCAAAATTTCGATTTTCTTCTTGTCCTTAGACTCCACCCAACTCACACTTTCTTTGGCTTCCTAGCGAAAGACTTCGTACTTTTTCCCGGCTATAAGAGATATCGAACTTTTTGTGAAAGTGTATGTTCCAAATGAATTTGATGTGCTTGATTTATAGGCTCCATGTGAGGTCCAATAGGGTCCTTAGGCCGACTTGGTGTGGAGGATACATAAATTACATTTGACTCAATACTTAACCTTTTTACATGATTCAAAAGTCCAAGAAAGGTCTCTTTAAAAGTACAATGGCTCTGTTGACTGAGAATAAATCCTAGATGTCCTCAATGCTGACTTTGACCTAAGACAGTGTGACCTAAGTATGAAACCCATGCTGTAATAAGTCACAATAATAATAATAATAATAATAATTTTTTTATTTATTCGTTTGACAAGTACATTACAAGATGACTCAAATACATTTAATGAAGACCGAACCTAGTAACATTTCCAACAATTTTTTCGGGAAACTGATGCCCTAGGTGGCCCAGCATGGCTAGACCTAGAAAAGGGAGGAAAAAGATTGAAAGGGGGTTTAAGGTGACCACCTTTTGATGGATCAATCCCTAATTCCACTTGGGGATATCGACTCAAGGAGAATTGTGAAGAAGGATCTTGTCTCTAGTTCAAGGAGGCTTAAAAGTCAACTTCGTCCAATGTTAGGGCAAAAATGAAAGTGACCTTAAAGTGTTTATACTTCGTTTGCAAATGGAGATGATTTGTCGAGGTAACTTCGATCTCTAGGACAGTTCGTTCAACAAACATGGCTTATACATAGAGATAAGCTATATAGAAACATAATTCCACATTGATGTTGTAAATCGATGCATCAATTAGCCCTAAAATAGCAAAAATCTCATGATCAATGTATGTAGCAAAGTGAAAGAAAATAGCATCAAAATTGTACTGACATATAAGAGAATATATCCAATCATCAACACATTTCCATATAAGAAGCTCCAAGATAAGAAAACTCAATCCAAACATGAAAATTCATCCATGATCAAATTCGTCCTCCCAGAAGAAATGTGAAGTTCTCAAGAGAGAGAACGATCCAAGTAAAGTGGTGAACAAAATGAATTCATGTGACTCCTATTTATGCACTCATTAGGAGTTCGAATTACCTAATTGGGCCTACATTAGCCCCTAAAAAAAATAATGTGCAAATTAACTAACTTTTGGTGACTAGCCCACCCAACTAGCTCACAAATAAAATAATAAGCCTCTGAAGAGGTCAAATGATAATCTATGCATGTCATAGAGCCCTCCAAGAGGCCTGATGAGGTCCATAAGTGCCATAATGATGAATGAGACCCTCAAAAATGATGGACAATGGGGTGACCCTTTGTTTTCCAAACAATAAACCTGTGGTGCTCCCAGTGGGTGTGGGGGCGCACCAATAACCTCATGGGTTTCCAAGTGGGTCGAAGATGTCTGTAGACCATCTGTAAGGGCGTAAATGATGGAGTGAATGATGCCATGTCAATGTATAAGTCCAGGGACACCTGCCAAGTGTGTGGTGCAACTGTGTGGCCAGCTAGGCATGGTGTACCAGATGGATCTTTCTCGTCCAAAAGGTGGATCTCGAGCTATCTTTGAACATCTCTGGGGATCCATGGAGTGTTTTTTAGTGCTGTGGATGCCCATGGATCTCTACACACACCCTACATGTGACAATCTAGCGCTCTGGAGAGTTGGGACTCCGTATAGGGAGGCCAAACTCATAATGGACACCAACTGCAATCCTGCATAAGATCCGATGCGTCCCCTAGCCCTCCAGCACAACAAATCATTAAAGTAATCGAGTGAAAGAGCTTACAAACCAAGGACAAGTGGACACTTCATAATGGAATGCCCTTTCATAGTGTGCTTTGGCATGTGCTAATCTCTCTAAGCTCCAAATAGGGTTAGCGAAGTACCTTGTTAGGCGGTTTCGACCTCTAGAGAGGGATAGTATGCCCGAGTTACATCCATCAAATGGCGGTGGCATGTGATAAGGAGGTGAATGGAATAGGGAATGAAATGGGCAATCCTAGGCTTGATATCAGGGTACAAGGGTAGCTAGAAGAAAGGAAGCCCACACCTAGGTATATAATGTATAGGAGGGAGAAATCATGGTACATGAGGTGCCACTACCTTAATTTTTCCACCCTTCTTTATATGCCTTTTGCCTTTTATGATTTTTCTTTGATTAACTTTTCGAGGCTCAAAGGCAAGAGCATGATGTGCAAGATATAACAGTGAATACCCCTTTTTTGGTCGGGTAGTTCATTGCTCTCCATGGGTTGGGACAATCATGGGTTCTTGAATGATAAAGGAAGCTCATCTAGGGCCTATTGGAACCAAGGTGATGGCCATGGGTATGGGGTAGAGCTCATGTATTGGCTTTTGCTGGTGTGCTAACTTTGTTTGTCCCGACCATCTTTTGCATCTTGTGGTACATTTTTCTATTGAAAGTGGCCATTTATGCTTTTTCTTTTTAGCTGCTTCAACCTCCGAGGCATCGTTCCAAGCTTGATCCAATGTGGGGGCAAAGGGAAGGGGAGGCTAACCTTATATGGAACCAGTGAGGAAATGTGGACCCAGGTGGGGGTGATGATGAATGGGGTTATAGTAAGTGGAAGGGGAGTGATATACGTGGATAAGGGAGCGAGACCACACAACCAAAGTCAAGGTTTCCCAAGAAGTACCATGCTAAAACCCAATGGTTAGTAAAGGAGATACCAAGAAACTAAGATTCAAGGGTAACATTCAAAAGAGAACAAGGAGACATAAGCACAAACTAAGCCCACTCTTTTCGCTGAATCCTCCCATTAATCCATGCCCAGAAGTGTCCATGATAAGTAAACCAATACTCAATTACCAAATGAGAAGACATACCTTTGGGTTCGAGAGGCCCACCTTCAAACATACAATCAATACAGATGAGTGAGAGACCACATAGTTGGCTCAGATGGCGGAGAAATGGCACAATGAGCTAGTTTATTGCTGCAGACAGAGGACTATCATGGAGAAAAAATTTCCCCTAGGGATATCATCTACAAAGTGGTGGGTAATAAGCTTCTCTTTTGAACATAGACAACAATGTTAGCAACTTCTCCCCATATAAACATTGGCAGCTTTTGATCATGCAACATAGCTTTGGCTGCTTCCATGACAATATTGTTCTTCCTTCTAACTACACCATTTTGTTGAGGGTTATAAGGTACGATGGTCTCCTTCTTAATTCTAGCTTCCTTGCAAAAGTCTATGAATTCATTTGAAGTGAAATTTCCTCCATTATCAATCCTCAAATTTTGATCTTCTTTCTAGTTTGATTTTCCACTAGTGCCTTGAAGTCCTTGAACATGTCAAATGCTTGGTCCTTTTCCCTTAAGAGGAAAATGCATGTCTTGTGGGAAAATTCATCCACAAAGATTATATAGTTAAAATAGCCACCAAGAGAGGTCACGAGCATGGGTCTACTACAGAGACCAGAATTTATAAATTGAAGTATTCCATTAGATTTGTTGCTAGTAGAAGGGAATGGTCCTTTCAATTGTTTTCCACTAGCACACCCTTGATACACTTCATCATGATCTAGACGCATCTCAGACATTCCAGAAACCATCTTTCTCACACCAAGCAAAGCTTTGTAGTGAAGGTGACCGAATCTTCGATGCTACAACTCACACTGAGGAGTAATATAATGCTTGGATTGGTCTTCCATTAACTTTGTAAGTATCTTCAAATCTAGATCCCAATGTGAAGAAATCCTTCAAGCTAGACTTCCCTGGCCAAGCAAGGACCTTTCCATCTATGAAAGCAACTTTGAAACCCTTGTCTTCCATGGCAAAAATCGAGACTAGGCTCTTCTTCAATCCAAACAATATAAGACATCTTGTAGATTTATAGTTTGACCATAATTCAAATGAAAAGAAATAGATCCGAACCCCTTCACAAGATATGAAGCATTGTCGCTGAGTATAATCGTCTCAACCAAGTTTGAGAGGGCTTCTCTATAACCAGTGAAATGTCAGAAGCCCCACTATCTACTAACCAGCTATCAAAAGTTTCTGGAGAAGAGGAACTAGAAAGAGCAAAAATAAAAAAGTATTCAGATTGAGTTTCAGCTGCATTATTATCATACCTTGAATCCCTTGATCTCTTAGGATGACTAGTCTCTTCTCGGGTAGGAGGTCCTTGTCTCTTCCTTCTTTGATCAAAGTTGTTCCTAGGAGCACTTCTTCTTTCTGGACAATCTCGGGCATAGTAGCCATGGTTGTGGCAATTATAGCATTGGATCTTGGACATGTCCTTCTCGAATCCTCTATTGTTGTTCTTGAATCCTTGACCTTGCTTTCTTGGCTTCCAATTTGAGGGCCTTCCTTTCTCTTTCTTTTGCTTGGCTTGGGTAGGAAATGCAATAGGTTCTCCTTCTTCATGCTTTTGAATTCTTCCTCTAGAGATCATCCTAGACTCCTCTTGAGTGCACTTGCTTAAGAGCTCAACAAATGTGTGGAGCTTGTCATCGTTGCTAATGGTTGAGATAAATGTCTCCCAAGACATAGGGAGGCCTCCAAGTGTAATCAACACCATCTCTCTATTAGGTGCAATCTCACCAATAGACAAAAGTTGATCTTTGACTTGTGATGTCCTCATGAAGTACACTTGAATGGTGTCACCCTTGTTCATCTTGATGTCCCTGTGTTGTTTCTTCAAAGTGATGATATGGCTCAAATTGTTGACCTCGTGCATTCCATTCAACTTGTCATACATTTCCCTTGACTTCTTCATCTTTGACACACAAGTTATTTGATGATCCCTCAAGGAATCAATAATGATATTTTTGGCTTTAATTTCTCCTTTCTTGTATTTGGACTTGGTAGCAACAGTTGCATTCTCCGGAGGCTCAGGTACCTTGCCTTCAATGTATTCCATAACATCATTCTATTCCAAAGTCAGATCCAACCTTGCCCTCCATGCAAAAAAGTGGGGAATGTTTTAGTTTCTCTTCAATCTTGAAGTATGAGGTAGACATCTTGACCAAATCAAATAATCTTCAACAACAGATAAGATATCTTCAAGGGGTGATTGTTGTTGTGTCCTTGGGCTTGTCTTCACCTAAGGTTTGATGCCATGTTAATTTTTCACAATGTCCTATGCTGAAACAATTACTTAAACAATTTCTTCTTCCAGTAGCATTGACTTTTGAAATTTATATTCAGTGACCCAATAACAATAATCAATTGTAGATAGAACAATAAACAAAAGGCACAATAGAAGACAACCAAGATCAATGAGACATAGATTTAGGTCAAAGGCCAGGGAAAAACCCCACAAGAGGGAAGACCCAACCAAATTCTCTTCTTAGATCAAATGTTTAGTAGAGAAATAATCCAATAGTACATCCATCAACAAGTCAAAGTCAATGCCTTGAACTTTCCAAATCACCAATCCAAAAACCAATCAATGATGAGAGATAATGTCAAATATGGTCAAAGTACCAGTCTACAATTTTCGGCCTTGTGGATGTACAATCAATAGTAGTCAACGGTTTGCCCTATTTAGTCAAAATCAATGGTCAAAACAAGTTAGAAGAATTCGGTCAACCCATCAATGAATGCAACCTCCCTTGCTCAATCAAATCTTGTCAAAACAAATCCAAAATAACCTTCTTTAATTCTTTCAAACCTTTAAGGTCAAAACCCTAGTCAAACTTGCAGTCAACCATAGTCAAAGTGCCTAAAAAATATTGGTCAAAGTCTCCTTTAGCGCAACTTCCAAGATAGTCAAAGTATCTGGTCAAAGCAACAAAAATATAGCCCAAACAAAATAGAGTCAGCGCTAGTCAAAGAGGTCCAAAATAGAAAGTCAATGAAAGTAAAACAAAAGCTCTTCTCTCTCCTTCGTACGTGTGAACCTGTCCTTGCAATTTTCAAAAGATATCGAGCCATTTGATGAATGATGTGATGTGCTGGGGTGGTCTCCAAGTGAGGTCAACAAACTCATATTTATATGTTAATGTGGAGGACCAATTTTGACTTTGAGGTCGACTTGTACTTTTTCATTTTGACTTGAACAAACAAAATAATAATATTTTTCCACGTGCAAATTTGATTTTTCTCAAGAAGAAGTGAGGTTTCCTTAGGGGTTTTTGTTAATTTTTCATAGGGCTATATTGTTCTTTACTTTGATAATTGCATTTCTTTTTTAACACATCGAGTTCACCCCATCACATGATTACATTATTCAGATTTATATCATTATTTAGCAGCATATGCAATTATATAGAAAGAACAATATCATCATCATGAATGTAGCAGAACGTAAAGGAACTGTTACCCACCATTTTGTGGTTGATATCACTAGGAGAATTTTTTTCTCCAAGATGGTCCTTAGCTGGCAGCCCACAACCCCTTGCAGCCACAAACTAGTTTTTTGTGCCATTTTCTCCACCACCAAAGCGAGTCACATGGTCCCTCACCCATCTATCATCATTGTATGTTTGATGGTGGGCCTCCCAAACCTAAAGGTATGCCTTTCATTTGGTAATTGATTAT
>APFE031745979.1:0-24486 GCA_000404065.3 Pinus taeda | reverse complement strand
TTTCTCCTCCCTAATTAGGTCAAACATATCATTGGTTGCTAAATCCTATCCTCTTAACCTACCTTGGGTCCACTTGGTACCTTGTGGCCCCATATCTTATCAAAGTGAACTCTTCAAAAACCACTTGGGAAACCAAGTTCCACAAGGATTTTAGTGTTTAGGAAGCTCCTTTGCAAGTTACATTCCCTAAGCCAAGCCCTCAAATCCCTATTCCCCTATCCTAGAGAACCTTGTACCTTGCTTAAAAGGCAATCAAGCCACAATCTTGAGCCTCTCTTGTGAACAGGCTTCTAGGATCACCCTTAATACTATCTTTGATATATTGATCTTTGTGATCCTTATCATATTGTGTCTCCTCCCGTCGGTGAAAGTCTGTACAGAGTAGTGAGCTTTAGCTAAGGTGATAATGGGCTATTGCTCCATTGTTTCCCTTGACCTAGCAATTGTCCCTTTAGGATTCCCTCCTAGGATCCCTGTTAGTTTGAGCGGTAAGAAGAACAATAGAAGAAAATCATTCACACATAGAGACACCAGGATTGGTCGAAGACCAGGGCAAAACCCACTATGGGACCCTTTCAAATTCTTCTTCAACTTAGATTGTCATCAACTGATTCAACAAAAGAGAGTACACTAATCCATATCTTCATCTGTGCAACTATCCAACAAAAATAACTACAACATTCATGAAATTAACCCAACAATGTTTCTACTCAAAATTCTGATTCTGAAGTTTGTAATGAACTATCATTGTCTGAAGTCAACTGCCAAACACTGCGGTCACTAAGTGAAATCTTCAGACAACTGAAATTCCATTATTTAAGTCCCATTCACACAAAGGAGTCATGCGAGCGACTATAGCAGCTCATTCGCATCCCTAAACCTGGCGAGCGAGCGACTATGCAGCCCAATCGCACCCTTAAGCCTAGCAAGCGAGCAACTGGGGTCAGATCTGGTCTGAGGGAAGCGAGCGACTATGCAGCCCAATCGCACCATTAAGCCTAGCAAGCAAGCCACTGGGGTCGGATCTGGTCTGAGGGAAGCAAGCGACTATGATTTTGAAACCCTAACTCCTTGTCGCATGCATAGTGAGTTTTCCATGCCACTGGAAGGCTCCTGTACCACAGACGAGCCTCTGTGGGAGCGACTATGGTTGAAATCTTTTTGTGTTGTGCCTGCGGTTGTGGCCCAAAACCCTAGATCTAAAATGCAAGCTTCAAACCATGCAATTTCACCTCAGAGTAAACCTATTCCTTTGAGAATGAACCTCAAACCTATGCGAACCAAAAACCAAGATAGAAGAGTGTCTCATGATTGTGTCCAAATGAGGTAGAGGTCACTTGTATTTATAGCCTTCCAAGGGTGTCCACTATGCTTTAGGTCTGACCTTGTCAAATGTGCATATGTGGGCTTTTCTTCATAAGTATACTTTCCCTTATCGGATTTAGGTGATCTTTAGGTCGATTTTGGTCCTCACGAAGAAGAATTCAATGCAATCATTATCTCCATCAAGTGAGTTGTCCAAAGTGGAATTTGACCGCAGTTGCATCATTTTAACACAACCTCTTAACTAGGGAGAATTCCATCTGTATCATGTCACATGTATACTGTCATGAAACCATATCGAATCTCAATTATCTCATAATCTCGTATCGTCACTGATCATCTCAAATCTTCTCTCGCTTATTCCTGCTTATCTCTTGATTGTCTCTACTCATATGCTGAATATTCTCGAATCTAAAAGTAGAAGAATTTTGACATCGAAGGGGAACTCAATCTACCACTCTCTGTCCATTAGGCTACTACCCGGAATCTCATGGGGGAGCTAAACATCTACGACCCCATATCGAGCAATAGGAATCCAAACATACAAGGGAGCACATCTCAACCCTGGAATCACATTGGGTAGTTCATTCTCAACTCATAATCGCATAGGGGAGAAAATCTCGACCCAATCCTATTGCCCATTGATCTTCCCATCGATGTCTTTAAGAAGTCATGTGGTAGAACACCTGCATCATAATCAACTTTGGTTGTACACCCAAAGTACACTCTCAACCCATTGTCGAGACAGGGAGCGGTATTCCCAACAAGCCTTGCTTGTGGGTATGATGCCAACTGGGGTATACTCTGCATTGAGTAGATAGGGGAGCAGCATCTCCGACCCTATGAAGATAGGGGAGCAACATTTCCATGGGTCACTGATAGGGGTGATATCCTATTGTCTAGAGTTCCCTCAACCCCAAGAGCTCTCTATCTCAATTCCACACCCTACGAGCTCAAACAAGGGAGGAAGAGTTGCCTCAATGTCCTCGATCAACGATGCTCTCAACAACATATCATTGTACTCATATCTGTTAATCATCATGTCTCAATCGCAATTTTCTGCTGTTCATACAGAACATCAAATCAAATGTCATATTAGAACATAAACAATTATATATAATATAAATAATATACATATATATCACAAAAAGGATATCATAATCATCCTCCCTCTCAAGAAGGTGCCAACTACAAGCCTAAGCTTGTCTCGTACAACAACATTGTCGCAATATATGAAGGTAACTCAGTCCCAACTATTTGCGGGATTCTCTACCAATCGATTCCCACTCTCTATCATCATAATGTATCCATGTCATATCCAGATCCTGCTCAAACGGCTCTAAGGAGCTTCTTCATCTTGCCTCATAGATAGTCATGCTAGCAACATTATACTGAACCTCGGTCGTGATACAGACTTTTCATCCAAAAATATATTGGCAGATCTCATACTAAGGCAGCATCCAAATGGGCTCATCTCATCAATAACGATCCCAATCATCATCAGTACATCAATAACGATCCCAATCATCATCGCTACATATCATAGAATGAATATCTCAGATCAAAATTAAATTGTTCCATGCAAGTATCTCGAAGGATGCTCGACGGCAATTCAGTGTATATGAAGCGGCTCAATCATGAATTCACTCAAGTTCTATGCATATCTCATATATATATGCGGACAAATGCTCAAGACGAAACATCAATGCTTCAATTAATTGTCGGTTCTTAGGTCAAGTTCATCAATATCTCTTCAAAACTTCTTGAAATACAATTAGAGTCTCCAAGGATTTGCATTTCCATTTTCCAAAAACTCCTCAATAGTTTTGCAATATAGATTTTCTTTTCCAAACATTAGAATTCAATTCATCATGCCATGATTCTTTATTTTCACTTCAGAGACCATCTCCCTCTTACGTTGATCATCATAGGCTCATTACCTGTCAATGGTAAACCTTGAGCATATAAAACCAAATTCAAAATGAAATTTATACCTTGGACCACTTTTGAAGTAGAGGTTTGGATCAGCACATCATCCTGGCTTCACTAGATAACTATCAATGCAGACATATTAGGATTGAGGAGTTGCTTCATAAAATGCTCTCTGCAAACATAACACTTTACCAAAGCTATATGCTTAGCCTTACACGAATGAATACTGTCACATCAAAACTAATATCAAACTCATCGATATCATATGTATCAAATTCTTTAGACTAGGCGATAGGTAGAGCTCTCATCAAGTCAAGACTTCATCTATTGTCATGCTATCAAGTTGTCATTAAGTAATATCAAACTTCATCAAGTCATTTCTGTCACTAGATGCAAATTCATACACCAAGGATAAGTCGTGCAATTTCCATCCATTCATTGAGTGATAGCATCATACTGAATCACAACTGTCAATACTTCAACCAGTGTGCAAAGCATGATGAGGTCGATACAAAACCATTATCAATATTAGTCACTGAAATTCACTATGCCCCTAGAGCATTATCATCAAGGCAAATCATTAGTTGTCAAATCAAGTCATTAGTCATTAGGTCAAATCCAAATTTTCTACCATAAAGAGATCTATAGTCCGAAAACATATCTCAACATTAGGTCAAAGTTCTAATTCATTATTAATCATCATGTCAAAACTCCAAACACTTCTCATCTATATCAATCAACCAAATCGTGTCAAACTCTTGCAGCAAAAACTTCAAACATAATGACTTGTCTATATACATATCCCGGTCACCTGCAAACACAAGTTCAAAAACTCCAAAAACTGCTCATTTTTATCAATCAACCGAATCATGTCAAACTCTTGCAGCACAAACTTCAAACATTTGACATGTTTATATACATATCCTAGTCACCTGCAGACACAAGTTCAGTCCTCATGTTCATATTATAGTAAACATTCAAACTTTCCTACTCACAGATCTTTCTGTTGTCTGCTACATGTCTGTAGGACTGACATCCTTCAGAAGAACATATGATTTCGTGCACAAAACTTCATTTTTATGCCCTGTAGGCATAATCGCACCCATAGGCCTTCCTCTGAGCAGTTGGGTGGCTATAGTCGCACTCATAAACCTTCTTCTGAGCAGTTGGGTGGCTACAGTCGCACACTTAACGTTACTTCCATGTGGCTAAGAGGCTACAGTCGCACCTGTAAGCATGCTTCCCTGCCACTGAGGTTTAGATCAATGGAAGACTCTCTCTTCTCAGATCAGAACTTTGTTGCAGATCAACAATGTCAGATATTTGTCTATTCATGTCTATAAATCATACTACAATAGTAAAGAACATACATATAATGCAAATGGTAATCGGAGTAAGGATCTTATGGAGAGGTTCTCCCTCTGAATGGAAAGCGACTTTAGACATCTTCATTCATGTCATCAATTTGTTTATATGCATTAGTAGATCTGTTAGATCATAAAGTCAGACTATATCACATATTCATCATGGTCATATATGTTAGCATCAACTACTTCACCATGGTATCATGACATCATTCTTTCATCAAGGGTTAGCGTCAAATAGCTAATAGAAACATACTACAAGAATCATGATCACAACATTGCTTCTTTGTTACGTAACTCAATCCATCAACTCAGGGCATTCAATTTTTATCATATGCCATAATTACTAAGCACATCAAAGCATAACCTTGGTCAACAAAAAATCATGAATATCAATCTCATTGTTACACTTCTATCATTATGACTATCATGCTTTTCTCATAGCAATATTAATAGTATCAAGTTATCATTTACTAGAATCAAGGTGCTAGCCTTCTTTGCGGTATCAATATATCCAAGGTGTTAGCGAAGCATCAAGTATACCAATATACCAAAGATGAATATTTCCAAGTTGCTTCATAGAATCAAGAAATTCATTATGTCTAGAAGTAAGATACTTGTCAAATATCAAGTGTACCATGAATCCAAATCATTTTCATATGCATGAGCCATTTGTGAAGGAGACATTCTCATCATACCTTAGGGCTTACCTACCATCCAATATTACAGCTGAAACATAACACCATAAATACCTTGTAGTATTAAAATACCTATGCACCTTCTCATTTGACATAGGCAACTTGTAGCACTTTGTCATCTTTACATTAGGTGGTTCTTTAACCTTTCCCGCACTAGCTCTTCTTTGCTGCATCTCAAATGATCCTCAAAGAAGGATCCACTTATCATATCTCATCCAAGGAGGTTAGAAGCATCCAAATACTCAAATTACATGCAGGAAGTATAAGCAATAATCAAAATCCACAAGTCTAAACAAAAGTAAGGAACATAAAGAAGCATCATATTTAGAAAGAATTTTTCTTCAATGAGAGACGATCCCCTCCTCTTGAACCACCTTCAAGAGCCCATCACTGTTGTTGTCCATATGACAACGTTGCTTTATTATTTCAATCAACTTTTATCAACAACCATGCCTACTAGAGACTATCCCATCTAGGGCTTCATCAAATTTGTCACAAAGTGCTTGAGTATCTTCACATTGACCATGCTAAGTTTCATATATCATATCTTTTCCATAAACTAGGGCTTCTCTCAAACCCTAACCTCGTAATATCCATCAAACCCTAATAACGAAATTGCCTAAGGTTTTCTTCAAACCTTAGAATTCCACCATCCTCTTCTTGATTACGTCAAAGGTGTCATCATAGGGGTGATTTCCATGACTTTTCTTCAGCCCAACTCTAAAACCATGTTAATTTTTCATAGGGCTATATTGTTCTTTTCTTTGATAATTGCATTTCTTTATTAACACATCAAGTTCACCCCATAACATCATAACATTATTAATATTTACATCATTATTCATGAGTGTATGCATTTATATAGAAATAACAATATCATCATCATCGATGCAGTAGAACATTAAGGAACAATAGAAAAACAAATTCACACATAGGGACACTAGGATTGGTCGGAGACCAAGGTAAAACTCACTATGGGGAAAACCCTTTCAAATTCTTCTTCTTCTTAGATTGCCATCAAATGATTCAACAAAGGATAGTACTATCTTCATCTATGCAACTATCCAACAAAAATAACTACAACATCCATGAAATCAACGCAACAATGTTTCTACTCAAAATTCTAATTTTGAAGTCTGTAATGAACTGTCATCGTATGCGGTCAACTGCCGAACACTGCGGTCACTGAGCGAAATCTTCGGACAACTGAAATTCCATTATTTAAGTCCCAGTCACACGGAGGAGTAATGCGAGCGACTATAGCAGCCCAATCGCACCCTTAATCTTGGCGAGCGAGCTACTGGGGTCGCATCTGGTATGAGGAAAGTGAGCGACTGCGATTCTGAAACCCTAACTCCTAGTCGCTTGCATAGTGAGTTGTTCGTGCAACTGGAAGGCTCAAGTCGCACGCATGAACCTCTGTGGGAGCGACTATGGTCAATATCCTTCTGTATTGTGCTTGCCACTGTGGCCCAAAACCGTAGATCTGAAATGCAAGCTTCAAACCCTGCAATTTCACCTCAGAGCGAACCTATTCCTTCCCGGACGAACCTAAAACCTGTACGAGCCAAAAACCAAGATAGAAGAGTGCCTCATAATTGTGTCCAAATGAGGTATAGGTCACTTGTATTTAGAGCCTTACAAGGGTGTCCACTTTGCTTTAGGGCCGACCTTGTCAAATGTGCACATGTAGGATTTTCTTCTAAGTATATTGTCCCTTGTCCAATTTGAGTGATCTTTGTTGGACATTGGATGAACCAATGCTTCCCATGTGTTTTGTGACATGGACTAATTGCCTCTTGTGGATCCTTATCTCTGGCGATAATCGGGTTTTGATCTAACGACAATTGTGATTCCCAACAAGTGGTATCAAAGCATAGGTAACAAGTTTGATACACACCCGACTGTCGTTTGGGGGGGGGGGGTTTGTTGGACATTGGATAAACCAACACTCCCCGTGTGTTTCACGACATGGACTAACCGCCTCTCGTGGATCCTCATCTTTGGTGATGCGATTGTCGACTAACACCTGTGGGTTTTGGTCTAATGACAATCGTGATTCCCAAACACCTCTCGAAAAGAGGAATTCATTGCAATCATTATCTCCATCAAGTGAGTTGTCCAAAGTGGAATTTGACCACAGTTGCATAATTTTAACACTCCCTCTGATTCCCAACGAGTGGTATCAGAGCATAGGTAACGAGTTCGATACACACTCGACTCGCGTTGGGGGGGGGATTGTTGGACATTAAATAAACCAAGGCTCCTCGTGTGTTTCACAACATGGACTAACCGCCTCTCGAGGATCCTATTCTCTGGTGATGCGATTGTTGACTAACACCTGTGGCTTTTGGTCTAATGACAATTGTGATTCCCAACACGTCTCGAAAAGAGGATTTCAATGCAATTATTATCTCCATCAAGTGAGCTGTCCAAAGTGGAATTTGACCGGGTTTTGGTCTAACAACAATCGTGATTCCCAACAAGTGGTATTAGAGCATAGGTAACGAGTTCGATACACACCCGACTCGCGTTTGGGGGGGGGGGGGGAAATGTTGGACATTGGATAAACCAACGCTCCCCATGTGTTTCACGACATGGACTAACCGCCTCTCATGGATCCTTATCTCTGGTGATGTGATCGTTGACTAACACCTATGGGTTTTGGTCTAACGACAATCGTGATTCCTAACACCTCTCGAAAAGAGGAATTCAATGCAATCATTATCTCCATTAAGTGAGCTGTCCAAAGTGGAACCTGACCACAATTGCATAATTTTAACACTCCCTCTCAACTAGGGAGAATTCCATCTATATCATGTCACATGTATATTGTCATCAAACCATATCCAATTTGAAGTATCTCATCATCTCGTATCATCACTGATCATCTCAATTCATCTCTTGGTTATTCCCGGTTATCTCTTGATTGTCCCTGTTCATATGCTAAATATTCTCGAATCTAAAAGAAGAAAAATTTTGACATCGGAGGGGAGCTTAGTCTACCACTCTTTGTCCATTGGGCTATTACGCAAAATCTCATGGGGAAGCTAAACATCTACTACCCCATATCGAGCAATAGGATATCCAGACATACAAGGGAGCACATCTCAACCCTGGAATCACATCGGGGAGTTCATTCTCAACCCAGAACCACATAGGGGAGAAAATCTCAACCCAATCCTATTGTTGTTGATCTTCCCATTGACGACTCTAAGTAGTCATGTGATAGAACATCTGCATCATAATCGACTTGGGTTGTACACCCGAAGTATGCTCTCAACTTGTTGTTTAGACGGGGGTATACTTTGCATAGAGCAGATAGGGGAGCAACATCTCCAATCCTATGAAGATAGGGGAGCAACATCTCCAACCCTATGCGCAATAGATAGTGGTGATACCCTATTGTCTAGAGTTCTCTCAACCCGTGAGTTCTCTATCTCAATTCCACACCCTGGGAGCTCAAACAGGGGAGGAAGAGCTGGGTCAGTGTCCTCGATCAACAATGCTCTCAACAACATATCATCGTACTCATATCTGGTAATCATCATGTCTCAATAACAACTGTCTCTTGTTCATACAGGACATCAAATCAAATGTCATATTAGAACATAAACAATCACATACACACACAACAAACACACACACATATACATATATCACAAAAGATATCATGGTCACCTTCCCTCTCAAGAAGGTGCCAACTACAAGCCTAAGCTTGTCCCATACAACAACAATGTGTCAATATATGAAGGTAACTTAGTCCTAGCTATATGGGGATTCTCTACCAACTGGTTCCCACTCTTTGTCATCAAAAGGTATCCATGTCATATCCAAATCCTGCTCAGACGACTCTCTAAGGAGCTTCTTCATCTTGCCTCATAGCTAGTCATGCTAGCAACATTGTACTCAACGTCAGTCGTGCTATGGACTTTTCATCCAAAAATATCATGGCAAATCTTATACTAAGGCAGCATCCAAATGTGCTCATCTCATCAATAACGATCCCAATCATCATCAGTTCATCCAAGTAGTCACAACGTAGAATGAATATCTTAGATAAAAAATAAATTGTTCCATGCAAGTACCTTGAAGGATGCTTGAGGACAACTTATTGTATATGAAGTGGCTCAATCATGACGGAACATCAATGCTTCAATCAATTGTCGGTTGCTAGGTCAAGTTCAACAATATCTCTTCGCAACTTCTTGAAATTCAATTGGAGTGTCCAAGAATTTGCATTTCCATTTTCCAAAAACTCTTCAATTGCTTCACAATATAGATTTTCTTTTCCAAACTTTAGAAATGAATTCATCATCCCATGATTCTTTATTTTGCACTTCAGAGACCATCTCCCTCTTAATTTGATCATCATAGGCTCATTACCTGTCAATAGTAGACTGTGAGCCTATAAAACCAAATTCAAAATCAAAGTCATATCTTGGACCACTTTTGAAGTAGAGGTTTGGATCAACACATCATCCTGGCTTCACCAGATAACTGTCAATGTGGACATATCAGGATCAAGGAGTTTGCTTCATACAATGCTCTCTGCAAACATAACACTTTACCAAAGCAATATGGTTAGCCTTACACGAATCAATATTGTCACATCCAAATTAACATCAAACTCATCAATATCATTTGTATTAAATTCTTTAGACCAGGCGACAAGTAGAGCTCTCATCAAGTCATGGCTTCATCTATTGTCATGCCATCAAGTTGTCATTAATTAATATCAAATTTCATCAAGTCATTCTCATGATCATAATACAAGTCATTTTTGTCACTAGATGCAAATGCATACACCAAGGATACGTCATGCAGGTTCCATCCTTTCATTGAGAGATAACATCATACTAAATCACAACTGTCAATACTGTGAAAATTTCTAAATAGAAATCCAACTGCAGTGATTAATATTATTTCCTCTACTTATTAACTCAGAAATGAGTTATTCACAAAGTTCTTATGACAAATATCGAAATAATTTCTACTGCAACCTTCACAATTTAAATACTGCGGAAAGTAAATGCAAAGAAAAATTCTGGCACAAATACAACCATAATGACAGTTATTTTTGGACAATCGTCCCCGGAAAAACCCAATGCGGGACTATCGGTGTAGCAAATGAGGGTTTTTTTATTATTCTTCTGCAAAAATATCATGTACAAATTACAACCAGCAGAATAAAATAGGATTCTCTGTGAGAAAATTTACAGATGCTTCCTGACAAGTTTCAGATCCAGGAGAAGCACTCTTCTTCCCTCTACGTCTCATTGTGTCCCAGCGTCAACTTTCCCACGCAGTCCCAATGGAAAAACTGCCCCACGCAATCCCAGCATCAAACTGCACCCGCGATGTCTCTCCCAGCGTCATAGCTTTTGCACTGCCCTCCCTCTGCTTTGTGTCTTCTTCCCTTGCACTCCCAGCTAATGTTGATTACCATCACTCTCTTTTCCACTTGCAACTCTCCCTCTGATTCGGTTTTCGCTTGCTGAAATTCGACCAGTGAGAAAATCGAACTTACTCGGGCAACTGAGTATCTGCCTTTGGTGTGTTCTCCAAGTGCCCATCAAGCCTCCTCTTATAATCCTCTTGTTGATCAATGAACGACCCATATTAGATCCTAATGAATGGCTAAGATCATATTGACTTGATCTCCACCTTCTAGAAGTTTCACCCACAGTTTAGATTAATACCCATTAATTATTTTAATTTCCTAAGTTTAGACTTAGGGTCCCATTAAAAATAATTAATTATTTTAATAATAGTCTCCTGGTGGAATTTCCCAAAACGATTTCTGGGTATTGGAGAATTCATGTGTCTAAGCCTCCCTGCAAAATTTGAGACTTGGAGCACATCCGATGCTACCAAAAATCAACACTCCGTCTTAGCAAGGAATGTGCTCTAGTAATGCAAGCTACTGAAGCATCACTCTATTCTATAACATCTCCATCTGCGCTTGCTGATGTCTGACGTCTTGCCCACCAACTACTGCACAAATGTTGCATCTATACTCTTCCTGACCCTGCCACTTGTCAACACTGCATCTGTACTGCAACTCCCTCTACCACTGTAACTAAGAAATCACTTGTTTTGCTATTGAAACACATTCTTTACCATACTCATCTGCTCCCTGAACTGAATGAACTTAGCTCTTCCTAGAGGCTTTGTGAGTATGTTTGTTACTTGATCTCCTATGGGGACATACTGTAGTTGTATTGCCCCACCCTGAACACAGTCTTTCATAAAGTGACATCTGATATCAATGTGTTTCAATCGATCATGAAATACTGGATTCTTAGAGTTTGATACAACTATGATTATCACAGTAAACCCTAGTCGCTTCCATCCTTTTTTTGAACAAACTCACAAGCAGTTTTCTAAGCCATATAGCTTCACACATGGTTGTGCTGGCTGCCATATATTTTGCTTCTGTTGAGCTCAGAGCTACTGACTTTTGCTTCCTGCTGCACCAAAATATCATCCATGATCCAACACTGAGGCAGTACCCTAAGGTACTTTTTTCAGGCTACTAAACTCCCTGCCCAATCTGCATCTGTGAACCCATTCAATCTTATGGCCCCCCGTCGGGAGTATTTCAATCCACATCCGACTGTTCCACGCACATACCTAAGAATGTGTCTAGTTGCTGCCCAATGCACCCTTTTTGGTTCCACCATGAACTGACTAAGAGTGTTGACAACAAAGCAAATGTCTGGCCTAGTGTTGACTAGATACATGAGCTACCCAATGAGCTGTTTGTACAAGGTGGGGTCCACTTCCTTATCTCCTGATGCATCTATTTTCTTCCAATTGGTGATCATGGGAGTAGCCATGGGTCGAAAATCTTACACTTTGAATCTCTTCAAAATATATGTAGCATATCTTCCTTGCCCAAGGAAAATCTCCCCATTCTTCTGCCAAACTTCCAACCCTAGAAAATAATGCATCAACCCTATATCCTTCATGTCGAATTCAGCTTCAAGATTCTTCTTGCAATCTTGTATGAGCCTGGATGACCCTGTTAAAAACAAGTCATTCAGATATAATACTAGAATAAGTGGCTCATTCTCTATCATCAAATAGTAGATATTGGGATCAACATCACTTTTGATAAATCCGAACTGCTGCAATAACTATTAATTCGACCATACCATGCTCTGGGTGCCTGCTTGAGCCCATAAAGGGCTTTCTTTAATCTGCAAACATGAATTCTCTTCTCATGAGTTTCGAAGCCTTCAGGTTGTTCTATATACACCTCCTCTTCTATCACCCCATTCAAAGATGTTGTCTTGACATCCATCTGGTGAATCTCCCATCCCATTTGAGTTGCTAGGGATATAACAGATCTGATATAGGTGTAACGGGCAACTGGGGCAAAGGTCTCTTCATAGTCTATTCCTTCTTTCTGAGCGTACCCCTTTGCCACGAACCTAGTCTTGTACTTCTCTATACTGCCATCTGCAGCATACTTGATCTTGTAGATCCATTTTTATCCTACAACTGATCTATCCTTTGGTCTAGATACAACTTCCCAGACGTCTTTCGTCATGATAGAGTTGTACTCTTCTACCATGGCATCCACCCAAACTTGGTGTGGAACGACTTCTTGAAACCTAGAGGGTTCTTGAACCTGAGCTACCAATACCTAGTATCTGTCAGGTTGTCTATGTTGCCTTTTCTCGGTTATAGGAGCTCCAACAAACTCCTCTTCATCCTTCAGTGTTTGTCGTACTTCTCTGCTGGTTCTACCACTAGTAGTGGGAGGCTCAATCAACTCCTCTTGATCCTGTTGTTCCATCTGCGGAGAACTATTTGGATTTCCTCTTTCTGAGGAAATACTGGTACTGCCCATTGTACTTGATCCAGGTGTCTGTCCTCCCGCCTGTCCTCCTTGCTGCCCCTGCTACTCCTGGACTAGTCGAAGATCTATTGACTGACCATCTGCTGATGTGGATGATTACCAAAATTGAAGTGTTAGTCTAGAATTAGACTAATGGTTCCCTTAAAAACCAATCTGTTGTGCGTTAATAAGATTATGTACGTGTCTTTACTCCCGAGGATCCTACTAAGCTAACCAATCACCGTCAGTCCTACTTTGACTTCTTACTCCCCATGTGCTTCAATCTCCATCATTAATCTGGCTTTATCAGATCCGATGAATATTGTGTCATATCATGCACTAACTAGTCAAACGATCTCCATCGTTGATCTGTCCCGTTCGATCCAACTGTTATCGCACCATCTCACGTGAATTCTTGCACGATTGATATTAGGTTGAGAGCGTGCGAAAAAAGTGGTTTTCCCATGCGACGTGTCACCAGCTTAGGTTAATCGCGCAATTTGGAGAAATACCATTTCCCATTTATTTTCAACGCGATATACCACTTACTACTTTCCAATACTACTCACGTGTTTAATACAAAACCTTTAATAAATGTGCTTAATAAGATTTAGCGCCTAGTCTCAGTATTAACCCTTAACGCTAGTTGACTGTAATTAACAATAAACACATAAATGGAAATAATACCCGATTAGGGTAATATTGCTGATATGCAGATTCAAAAGAAACTTCGCCCCAGGAATAACACGCAACACCACACTTAATCAATTATTCAATAATATAGAAATTACAGAGTCTTGGCCCTCTCGGCTTGATTATAACAATTTTTCACACCTCTGTTTCCTTGCAAACCCTATCTCTCCCTCAATCTTTTGCTTACTCCCTCTTCTATTCCATTCTAATCTATCATTACATTGTTTCCTTTTCTTTTATTGATCAAATCTTATCCTTACAACATTGACACTCAATCTCTATTTTTATCAGCTCAATTATTAAATTCCTATTCTCTGGCTCTGATACACACCTATCCTAACACTTATCTCATGTTCTAAAAATAATACAATGATTTAATTATTACAATAATTGAGATAAAGATCAATTCGAGAGATCCAACCCTCTCTACTAGACTGATTTTGACCACTGGGGTCAATAAAATTCATCTCTTGTTAGCCACAACATGTGAACATACAATCACATTGCTGGCTAAGTCCGGATGCTCCTACATCAGACTCCTGGGGAAGAAAAGAATCATTCATCCAACTTTCAGGATTGACTCCATACTTCTGCAACTGTGCTGCTGTCAACCAACTGGCATCCTCTATTGGCTTTCCCTTCCATTTGACCAAATACTTTAAATAAACATGTCCTCTGGTTCTTTTAGTTACTCTTTTCTCCAGAACATCTTCCACCTCTTTCTTGATTGTCTTTGGCATTTGTTCTTCCCAATGTACAGTTTGTTCTTCATCTTCTGCAGGTTCATTATGTATCTCTGTCTCTGTCTCCTTATATGGGTACAAATCAGCAACATTGAAGATAGGAGATATTCCAATCCCTTCTAGCAACTTAATTTCATAAGCATTGGTTGAAAACTTGCTCACAGTTCTGCATGGCCCTATCTTTTTCATCTTTAGTTTATTATAAGTCCCAACAGGAAATCTTTCTTTCCTCAAGTACACCATCACTAGATCTCCCACTTGGAATTCTTTTTCTTTCCTCCTCATATCAACTCTCTGTTTGTATTTTCCACTGCTTTCCTGCAATCTGTCTTTGACATCTTCTTGTAGTCTCTGCATCTGCTTTGCAAACTCCTTAGCCTTTGCACTTCTTGTCTCCTGTTTGCCCAAATTTCTGAGCTCATGCACACCTCTTGGATTCATTCCAAAAAAAATATGAAATAGACTCATCCTAGTGCTTTGGTTTGGAGTGTCATTATAAGCAAACTCAGCTTGAGCAAGTGTTAAATCCCACTGCTTAGGATTTTGATACACTAAACTTCTCAATATGTTTCCCAAGCTTTTGTTTACCACTTCGGTCTGTCCATCTATTTGAAGGTGATATGCAAAACTAAAACTAAGGTTGGCACCTAGTTTCTTCCAAAGAGTTCTCCAGAAATGTCCAACAAACTTTGTATCCCTATTAGAAACAATACTTATAGGTAATCCATGCAACTTTACAACCTCTGAAAAAAACAGATTAGCAATATGTGTTGCATCTCTAGTCTTTTTACATGCAATGAAATGTGCCATTTTAAAAAATCTATCTACCACAACATAAATGGAATCATTTCCTCTTTGGGTTTTAAATAATCCCAAAACAAAATCCATACTAACTACATCCCATGGTCGGTTTGGTATTGGTAATGGCTGGTACAATCCTGTATTTTGGCTTCTCCCCTTAGCATGTTGACATATCTTGCACTTTTCAACAAATCTCTTAAGATAAGTTTGCATCTTTGGCCAATAGTAAAAAGCATTTACCTGAGCAATGGTTTTGTCTTGTCCAAAGTGCCCAAATAACCCTCCATTGTGTTTCTCCTTGATTATGTTTTCCCTCATAGAACATTTGGAAATGCACTGTTTGTTACCTTTAAACAACAAACCTCCTTGGATAAGATTATCTAATCACTGGCTTCTATTATGAACTGTCGGATTTTGTACAACTATATAAATATCTTTAAATTCTGCATCATCTTTTTACATATCAACCATTTCTTCAAATCCTACAACACCAACTCTTAATTCTTGCACCATGAAATTTACCCAGCTTAAAGCATTAGCAACTTCGTTCAACTTACCACTTGTATGTTTGATCACAAAAGTAAAACTCTGTAAAAACTCTATCCACTTGGCATGCTTTTGATTCAATTTTGGTTGATTGTTTATAAATTGCAATGCATGATTGTTAGAGTACAATACAAACTCCTTTGGTAGCAAATAATGTCTCCATTTTTTTAAAGCTTGCCCAATAGCATAAAATTATTTATCATAAGAAGAATATTTATTCTTAGCTTCATTTAGTTTCTCGCTAAAGTATGCTATTGGTCTTTGCCATTGACTTGGAACTGCTCCAATTGCAACTCCACTAGCATTAGTTTCAACTTGAAAAACTTTTCCAATATCAGGGAAAGCTAAAATTGGTTTTTCTGTAATTTTCTTCTTTAGCAACTTAGAATTTCGGTTTGCTGCTTTTGTCCACTTGAATGGTTGATTAGTCTCTTTGATTGTTTCAATAATTGGTGCACAAATCTGACTAAAACTTCAGATAAATTTTCTATAAAAACTTGCAAGACCATGAAAACTTCTTACCTAAAATATGTTTCTTGGAATAGGCCAGTTCCAAATTGCTTGGACTTTCTTTGGATCTATTTTCAGACCTTCTTTAGAAACTACAAACCCCAAATAGATTAATTCTTCTTTCATGAAACTACATTTGTTCAGATTTATCAGCAGTTTCTCTTTCTGTAGAGCTCTTAGAACCAACTTAATATGCTCCAGATGTTCTTCTTTGCTTCTACTGAAAACTAGAATATCATCAAGATAAACAATGACAAACTTGCCTGCATATTCCTTTAGGACTTCATTCATCAATCTCATGAATGTGTTGGGTGCATTAGTGAGTCCAAAAGGCATCACTAACCACTCATACAACCCACTGTTTGTTTTAAATGTAGTCTTCCATTCATCTCCTTCTCTAATCCTTATTTGATGATATCTACTCTTCAGGGCTATCTTAGTAAAAGACTTTGACCCGCTTAAACAATTCATCAAATCATCCATGCGTGGTAAAGGAAAACGATACATGATTGTGATTTTGTTGATGGCTCTGGAGTCTGTGCACATGCACCACTCACCACCTTTCTTTGGGCTCAGTATTGTTGGCACAACACATGGACTAAGACTCTCTCTGATTAATCCCTTATCCATTAGTTCTTGCACTTGTCTCCCAACTTTTGCATTCGCCTGAGGAGTCAATCTGTATGCTGCTTTGTTTGGCAAACTTGCTCCAGGGATCAGGTCAATGTGATGACTAATACTCCTGATTGGTGGAAATGCATTTGGCAATTCATCCACAATAATATCAGCAAATTCATTTAACAGAGTTTTGATTTCTTCAGGTAAATCATCCAAGTTTGTAGAAGTCAAAATTACCTTAGGTCTCCCTATGACAACGAAATGCGTTTCTTCACCTTTTCCAATTTCTTGCAACGGCTCCTTTCCACTAATAAGCATAACACTATTTCTAGTTGTTCATTTGTCTGCTTCATCTTTTAATGGCAGCAATGTATGCTTCACTCCATTCTTCTCCAAGGTGTAGGTGTTTCTTCTACTATCATGAATGGCTTTTCTATCAAACTGCCAAGGTCTTCCCAACAATACATGGCATACATCCATTGGCATTACATCACATGATATCACATCCTTGTAAGTACCAATCTAGATTTCTACTTTGCATTGTTCTGTCACAATAAGCTGATGTCCTTTTTGCAGCCATGATACTTTGTAAGGAGTAGGGTGTGCTGTTTTCACTAATCCTAACTTGTCCACCATTTCTGTAGAAACCAGGTTATCAATGCTTTCATTGTCAATTGTCACTTTACAACATTTTCCTTTGGACTTGTATGTAGTCCTAAATAAATTCTTTCTCTGAGCTGGTTCTCCTGTCTCTTTCTTTGCTTTACGCAATACTCTTTTCAATAACAAGGATTCTCCTACTTCGGGTGATTCTTCCTTATTTGCAATTTGAGGTTTTTCTTCCTTTGCCTCAGCCACATTCACATTTCATTGATTGGTTGCTTTATTATGAGGAAAGTGCCATGATCCATGTCCCCATTCTCCACATGTATAACACTGAATTTCTCTTCCTCGGCCTCTTCATTTGGGCGCAAATCTTCCCTACTAAAGTCTCCTCTCTGTGGTGGTCTACTACTTGAACCTCCTGCTTCTCCCTGAAGGTGCTGAAATCTTGATTTGGTAGTTCCTCTACCTCTTGCTGAACTTTTCCCTCTGTTCCTCTGATTTTGTTTTCTCAACATCTTCTCCTCTGCTTTCAAAGCTGCTTGTTAAGCATCTTCAATTGTCTTTAGACTCGACAAGCTAATTTCATCTTGTATGTCATATCTCAAGCCATTGATGTACCTGGCTACCTTTTCTACATCATCCTTTGCATGTCCTGCTCTAATGCTCAGCTTATAAAACTCTTCTGTATATTCTTTAACAATCATTCCTTTTTGTCTCAAATTTTGTAACTGTTTGAAAAGATTTAACTGATAATCTTTTGGCATAAATTTAGCTTTCAATATACTCACCATTTTATCCCATTGTTTGATCTTGGGCTTCCCCTTTCTTGCTCTGGATGTTTGTATTTCATCCCACCAGATAGCTGCATGACCCTTCAATCTAGTAACTGCAAATTTCACCTTCTTTTTGCCATCAACTTCCTCATAGTCGAAATACTTGTCCAATGAACTGATCCAATCCATCAACTCTTCTACATTGAGATTCCCGTCATACAAAGGTATTTCCACCTTTGGTCTTCCATTTGCTTTAGCCAATATCTTGAACTATGTCCAGGTTTTTCAAGAGTGATCATCAATAAAAGTGACGAAGTATTCACCACCACTAAGAGCTCTTGTGGACATTGGACCATAAATATCTGAGTGTATCAATCCCAATACACATTGTGCTCTATTGCTACATCTGGAAAAAATTGCTTTAGTGTACTTCCATAGCATGCATCCTCGGCATAAGTCATCATGCTCACTACTAAGGGCTGGTACTCTTGTAACTATCTCTCTGAGCACCCTCAGTGCTCCATGGTGTAAGTTGCCCATTCGCCTGTGCCATAATTCATTTTGTTCCTTTTCACCATTACAGTTGCTGCCTATCAATGCCATTGGAGACTCAAGCTGCAACCTATACAATTTGTTGCTTCAAGCCCCAATTTGTCTCTTTTTCTTCCAGCTTTGATGCTTGACATATACTTTCTCTCCTATGAAGTATATATTGTATCCCTTGTGTAACTGGGACACTAAAATCAAATTCATTCCTAATCCTGGAACATGCAGAATATTGGTGGCTCGGAAGCTGGTCCCTACTTCTGTCTGAAATGTTATGGTGCCTCTCCTTACTGGAGTACATTTCGTTCTATTTCCCATAGTAATCTGGAAGTCCATTTTTTCTTCTTGATAGCTCGAGAAATGCTCTTGTACTCCAATCATATGAGTTGAAGACCTACTTTCAATGTACCAAACATCTGCTGAAGCTGAATTTGCTAGGCATGCGAATTCTTCTTCTAATCTAGTAGACAATTCTAAGACACTTTGAGTATCCATGTTTGTGCTATTTTCAACCGATTTTGACGCCATCCTGTCCCAGCAACTGCTATAGGGAAAAAAATTGTGTCCCACCTGAGAAACCCCTCTTCGCTGAATCTTTTGCTGCGCTGTTCCTTCTGCCGCTGACAGATTTTGATCAGGAAATCTTACCTCTATTGACTCACTCAGAGAGAGCTTTACCACGAAAATCTAGTCCTCCTGGATTCAACTGCGCAAACCCCATGGGGATTCGAATTACTGCTCCTACAGTAATTTCGAATTCCTTTCTTCCTTCAACGCTAGGTCTTCTGGCTCTTTTCTTCTTGCTTTACCTCAGCCTTGATACAATGTGAAAATTTCTATATAGAAATCCAACTGCAGTGATTAATATTATTTCTTCTACTTATTAACTTAGAAATAAGTTATTCACAGTTTTCTTACGACAAATATCAAAATAAATTACACTCCAACATTCACAATTAAAATACTGCAGAAAGTAAATGCAAAGAAAAATACTGGCACAAATACGACCACAATGACAATTATTTTTGAACAATTGTCCCCGGAAAAACCCAATGTGGGAAAGCCGGTGTAGCAGATGACGATTTCTTTATTATTCTTCAGAAAAAATCTCATGTACAAGTTACAACTAATAGAATAGAATAGGATTCTCTGTGGGAAAATTTTGTAGACGTTTCTTGACAAGTTTCGAATCTAGGAGAAGTGCTCTTCTTCCCTTTGCGTCTCACTGTGTCCCAGTGTCAACTTTCCCACGCTGTCCCAACATCAAAACTGCCCCACGTGGTCCCAGCATCAAACTGCGCCTGTGCTGTCTCTCCCTGTGTCATAGCTTCTGCGCTGCCCTCCCTCTGCTCTGCATCTTCTTCCCTTGCACTCCTGACTGATGCTGATTACCCTCACTTTCTTTTCCACCTGCAACTCTCCCTCTAATTCAATTTTCTCTTGCCAAACTTCTACCTGTGAGAAAATCAATCTTACTTGGGCAACTGAGTATCTGCCTCCGGCGTGTTCTCCAAGTGCCCATCAAGACTCCTCTTATAATCCTCTTGTTGATCAATCAACCACCCCCAGATTAGATCTAATGAATGGCTAGGATCATATTGACTTGATCTCTGCCTTCTTCTAGAAGTTTCACCCACAGTTTAGATTAATAACCATTAATTCTTTTAATTTCCTTATTTTAGACTTACGGTCCCCTTAAAAATAATTAATTATTTTAATAAAACTGTCTCTAGGTGGAATTTCCCAAAACGATTTCTGGGTATTGGAGAATGCATGTGTCTAAGCCTCCTTGCAAAATTTGAGACTTCGAGCGCATCCAATGCTACTCGAAATCAACAAAAACATCAACCAATGTGCTTAGCCAGAAATTAACAAATACTTCAACCAATGTGCTAAGCACAAGTGGGCCGATACAAAACCATTATCAATATTAGTCACTGAAATTCACTATGCCTTGTACAATTGTCATCAAGACAAATCATCAGTGGTCAAATCAAATCATTAATCATTAGGTCAAATCCAAATTCTTTTATCATAGAGAGATATATAGTCCAAAAACATATCTCAACATCAAGTCATAGTTCCGAATCCTTACCAATCATCATGTCAAAACTCCAAACATCACTCATCTATATCAATAAACCAAATCATGTCAAACTCTTGTAGCACAAACTTTAAACATAAAGACATGTCTATATGCATATCTCAGTCACCTGCAAACACAAGTTCAGTCTTCATGTTCATATTATAGTAAATATTCAAGCTTTCTTGCTCACATATCTTTCGGTTGTCTGGTTCACGTTTGTAGGACTGATATCCTTTAGGAGAACATCTGATTTCGTGCACAAAACCTCATTTTTGTGTCCTGTAGGCATAGTCGCACCCATAGGCTTTCCTTTGAGCGATTGGAAGGCTATAGTTGCACCCTTGACCTTACTTTCGTGCGTCTAAGAGGCTACAGTGACACTTGTAAGCCTACTTCCATGCAACTGAGGTTTAGAGCAATGGAAGACTCTCTCTTCTCATATCAGAACTTTGTTGCAGATCAACAATGTTAGATATTTGTCTATTCATGTCTATGAATCATACAACAATAGTAAAGAATATACTTGTAATTCAAGTCATCAATCTGTTTATATGCATCGACAGATCTATTAGATCACAAAGTAAGAGTATATCAGATATTCATCATGGTCATACATGTTAGCATCAACTACTTCACCATGGCTTCATGACATCAATCTTTCATCAAGGGTTAGTGTCAAATAGTTAATAGAAGCATAGTTCAAGAATCATTATCACAACATTGCTTCTATGTTCATAACTCAATCCATGAAGTTAGGGCATTCAATTTTTATTATATGCCTTAATTACTAAGCACATCAAAGCATAACCATGGTCAACAAAAGATCATGAATATCAATCTCATTGTTACACTTCTATCATCATGGCTATCATGCTTTTCACAAAGCTATATCAATAGTATCAAGTTACCATTTACTAGAATCAAGGTGCTAGCCTTCTTTGCTGGATCAATATATCCAAGGTGTTAGCCAAACAACAAGTATACCAATATACCAAAGATCAATATGTCCAAGTAGCTTCATAGAATTAAGAAATTCATTGTGTCTAAAAGTAAGATACTTGTTCAATATCAAGTGTACCATGAATCCAAATCATGTTCATATGCATGAGCCATTTGTGAAGGAGACATTCTAATCAAACCTTAGGGCTTTCCTTGCCATCCAATATTATCGTTGAAACATAACACCATACATACCTTGTAGTATTCAAATAGCTATGCACCATCTCATAGGTAGCTTGTACACTTTTTCATCTTTTCATTAGGTGGTTCTTTACCTTTTCCAGCACTAGCTCTCCCTTCTTGCATTTCAAATGATCCTCAAGAAGGATCCACTTATCATATCTCACCAAGGAGGTTAGAAGCATCCAAATACTCAAATATACATGCAAGAAGTATAAGCAATAATCAGATCCATAAGTCTAAAGAAAAGTAAGGACATAGAGAAGCATCAGAAATCAGAAAGAACTTATCTTCAATGAGAGGCGATCCTCTCCCTCTTGAACCAACCTTCAAGAGCCATCACTGTCTATTGTCCATATGACAACGCTGCCTTCATTATTTCAATCAACTTTATCAACAACCAGGCCTACTAGAGACTGTCACATCTAGGGCTTCATCAAATCTGTCACAAGTGCTTGAGTATCTTCACATTGACCATGCTAGGTTTCATATCTCATATCTTTTCCATAAACCAGGGTTTCTTTCAAACCCTAAACTCATAATATCCATCAAACCCTAATAAGTTATAACCAAATTGCCTTAGGTTTTCTTCAAACCCTAGAATTCTCTTAGGTCTCCACCATCCTCTTCTTGCTTCCATCAAAGATGTCATCATAGGGGTGATCTCTGTGACTTTTCTAGAGCCCAACTCTGAACCCATGATAATTTTTCATAGGGCTATATTGTTCTTTGCTTTGATAATTGCATTTCTTTATTAACACGTCAAGTTCACCCCATAACATCATAACAATATTAATATTTACATCATTATTGAGTAGCATATGCAATTATTTAGAAATAACAATATCATCATCATCGATGCAGCAGAACATAAATGAACAAAAGAAAAAAAACATTCACACATAAAGACACCATAATTAGTCGGAGAGTAGGAGACCAACGCAAAACTCACTGTGGGGAAAATCCTTTCAAATCCTTCTTCTTCTTAGATTTGCCACCAAATGATTCAACAAAAGAGAGTACAATGATCCATATATTCATCTATACAACTATCCAGAAAAAAACACTACAACATCCATGAAATGAACCCAACAATGTTTCTACTCAATATTCTGATTCTGAAGTCTATAATGAACTGTCACTATCTGTGGTCAACTGCCGAACATTACAGTCACTGAGTGAAATCTTTGGACAACATAAATTCCATTATTTAAGTCCCGGTTGCACGGAGGAGTAATGCGAGTGACTACAACAACCCAGTTGCACCCTTAAGCTTGACGAGCGAGTGACTGGGGTCGGATCTGATCTGAGGGAAGCGAGCGACTGCAATTTTGAAACTCTAACTCGTAGTTGCATTCATAGTGAGTTGGCCGTGTCATTGGAAGGGTCCTGTCGCACACATGAGCCTCTTTGGGAGCTACTATTGTCAAAATCCTTCTGTGCTGTTTCTGCAACTGTGGCCCAGAACTCTAGATCTGAAATGCGAGCTTCAAACCTTGCAATTTCACCTTAGTGTGAACCTATTCCTTCATGGATGAGTCTCAGACTTGTGCGAGCGAAAAACCAAGATAGAAGAGTGTTTCATGATTGTGTCCAAATGTAGTAGAGGTCACTTGTATTTATAGCCTTCCAAGGGTGTCCACTTTGCTTTAGGGTTGACCTTGTCAAATGTGCAAATGTGGGCTTTTCTTCATAATCATACTTTCCCTTATCCGATTTGAGTGATCTTTAGGTCGATTTCGGTCCTCTAGAAAAGAGGAATTCAATGTAATCATTATCTCTATCAAATGAGCTGTCCAAAGTAGAATTTGACTGCAATTGCATAATTTTAAGAGTTGTTGGGCTTCTCCAATGAGAAAATTGCTCCCTCAATTGCCAATTTTCAACAATACCAGCATGGATGATTGTGTAGGGTCTATTTATTGATTGTATTGCTCAGTTTAATTTCAGCGTTTGCTTGAAAAAGCAATAACATATATTCTGAATTCTCTTCTTGTATTCTCAGTGAATTTGTGCAAGCCTTCACATCTAAGTTGCACGAAACAGGGAAATGGGGAAGCGAAACGAAACGCGACCTCCCCAAATTTTGGAAACGGGGAAACGCGAATATATATATATATATTAAAAACATTTCAAAATTATTAATATATATATGTGCAATCATAAAGCATTAATGAATTATGATACATTTACTTAAACATTTTAACATTAAGATTAAA